>JAXCGZ010020898.1:62500-130009 GCA_037179515.1 Halocaridina rubra | reverse complement strand
GTGACCTCCAGTGGCCAGATCGGTCAAATACTTAGCTGTAGTATTGAAGGACTCGAGCTCGAACCAGCCTCGTTTTTTACTTATAATAAATGAAAAAAAACTCATATGCTATTGCTGCTAGCTCAACAGTCATATTGAATACACATGGAAATGACAAGCCAGTGGTGGATCAATCATACTTTTGGCTTGACATGAACATAGAAATTTTTTATCTGCATCTCTGCTTAAAAAGATATATATATATATATATATATATATATATATATATATATATATATATATATATATATATATATATATATATATATATATATATATATATATATATATATATATATATATATATAAGCACAGGCTTGAAGATTGGCAATAATTACCTGTTCTGCCGCTCTGCACCGGAGCTGGTAAGAAAAAAAATTACACCCATTCCCCCGTTCCCTGTTTTGGAGCAAACTGGTTCTCTCTCTCTCTCTCTCTCTCTCTCTCTCTCTCTCTCTCTCTCTCTCTCTCTCTCTCCTCTCTCTCTCTCTCTCTCTCTCTCTCTCTCTCTCTCTCTCTCTCATTTCTTTCTTTCTTTCTCGCCCTGAAACATGACATCACATACTATGAGACATTTTTCCGTTTTTTTTTCTCACATGAACCAGTCAATTTCCTTCTTCCTGTCTTGGCGTTTTCCTCTTTCTCCTCCTTTTTTCTTCTGTGATTCCTTCAGCTTCTTCTCTAGTCTCCTTTAGTTTTATTCATGACTTCCTTTCCCACTATTCAATCTTCTCTCCTCTCGTTGTCTTCTGTTTTCTTTATTTTGCTAAATTGTTTTTCCCCCTCTTACTTTCCCTCTCTGTTTTCTTCATCTCTTCTGTTTCCACTGTATCTTTCTAATACGCCTTTACTTTGCTATTTTACCTCTGTTTCCTCCTCCTTTTTCTTCCTCAGTTTCCTCATTCTCATTCTCGCTCTCCTGTTTCATTCCCTCCATTTGTTGTCTTCTTTTCCTCTCTTTCCACCTTCTTCTTCTTCTTCTTCTTCTTCTTCTTCTTCTTCTTCTTCTTCTTCTTCTTCTTCTTCTTCTTCTTCTTATTATTATTATTATTATTATTATTATTATTATTATTATTGTTATTATTATTATTATTATTATTATTATTATTATTATTATTATTGTTGTTGTTGTTGTTGTTTTTTATAGTTAGTCTTGATGTTATTATTACTGATGATTAATATATTTTCAATTTTATTTTTCTCATGAAATCTAAACCTACATCTCCGAGTTCCTTAACAATTACATACATTATTATATGAAATACATATAACAATTGTGTGTGTGTGTGCATACACACACACACACACACACACACTTATATATATATATATATATATATATATATATATATATATATATATATATATATATATATATATATATATATATATATATATATATATATGTGTGTGTGTGTGTGTGTGTGTGTGTGTGTGTGTGTGTGTGTGTGTGTGTGCATGTATGTATGTGTGTGTTTGTGTGTGTGTGATCAAATGAAAATATTATTATATGTGAAAACATGAAACATATTTTGTACCCGTGCATAGTCAGTGTGACAAGACTCTGCCAACTGTACCACGGAACGGAGAAGATCAAATATAAACATTCAGATACCTTACCTCCAGCAGGTAGGTGAGAGGTTTTTCACTTGTCTTAGTCCTTTGGTGTTACATTTCGTGGCACCTTAGAACTCTATTTTTGTCCTAGGTTCGAATCCCGGCCAGGGGCAAATGGTTGTATCATATTTTCTCATAATGATATTTGTATTTAATTAAATGCGAAAGAAAACAACCCATTAATAATTTTGCAAGGAGAGAGTAAAATGAGCATAGACATTCAGTAGAGTGTATTTCTTCTCTAGCTCTAAGCAGTTAGATGAGGGATTACTCTCTTGTGTTTTACCTTTGATGGTGTAGTTAGTAGTGCCTTGGCACTGATTGTCCTAGGTTCGAATCCAGGCAAGGGGAAATTTTTTTTATTATATATATATATATATATATATATATATATATATATATATATATATATATATGTATGTGTGTGATTACCTAATTGTGTTTACGGGAAAGAGCCCAAAGCTCGTATCTTCCCGTCTCCTCATCGGTTCCATTTTATACTTAGTCATACTTATCATACCTGTCCTTAAAACTATGGATTGAGATAGCATTAACTACCTCCTCGCTTAGCCAATTCCAATTATCAACTACTCTTACACTGAAAATGTATTTCCTTACATCCTGCAAAGAAGTTTTCTTACGAAGCTTCAAACTATGACCTCTAGTTCTAGAGCCACCCATATCAAAATATCGATCCCTATCCACTCTATCATAACCATGAAGGAATTTAAAGACTGTCACCATATCCCCCCTCACTCTTCTAGCTTCGAGTGATGGTAAGTCTAATTCCCTCAGCCTCTCATCATAACTGAGATTGCGTATTTCTGGCACCAGTTTCGTGGCATGTGTGTGTGTGTGTGTGTGTGTGTGTGTGTGTGTGTGTGTGTGTGTGTGTGTGTGTGTGTGTGTGTGTGTGTGTGTGTGTGTGTGTGTGTGTGTGTGTGATTTTTAAAACTTACATTTTATATGTAGTGTTGTCTTTTTATGCATTCTTTTCAAAGCTTTGTAAACACAACTTTAAGACTATCCATTTTAAGCTAATTATAGCTATTGGCTGTTCATTTATATCTATATACATGAGCCATTTTCCCCTTATAAGAGGAGTGGCTGAGTCAAGACAAGAACTCTGGCTCTTTGGGAAGAGACTTGTAAATGCACATTAGTTATCAAAAATTAATGTCATGAGAATATTTGTGACTATAAAGATTTAACGAAATAAATATGAGATTCTGTAAAGTAATTTAATATTCCATAGTTTCGAAAAGACAAAAAAACTGTTCTTACGAATCTTTATGAATACGTAGCTTATTTTTGTAAAAGGATTATTAAACTCTCTTGAAGGCACCTGAACCTTTGAGTTAAGTGTTGGATAAAATAGAAATTTGCATAAATAACCCCCCCCCCAATAACAAAAACTCTTTCACAAATAGTCCCTCTAAATAAATCCTTAAACGGGACTTACCTCTAATTAACAGGTGTATGTCTATACAGGTGAGATTGGAGCCTCAAGTAGCCCAGGTAGAAGGTCTTGCCGAAAGGGGGAAGGAGAAGAGGAAGAGGAAGGGGTGTGTGTGACCCCAAATAGGACTTCTTGAATGAGTAGTCCTCTCAATTTCTCATCTAAATAAAAATCTCGAAAGAAAATACCACAATATTATACGAAAAGTATCTCCAGTTTTAGCTTGCCACCAGCGAAAGAGAGAACGCGATCTTGTATTATCTTATAGCATTTTTTTTTTTTTTTACTTTTTCTTCGAGAAATATCACCGCTTTATTTATATTTTGCCTTTTAGCTAATTCACTCTTATTCTATAGGTATTATTGCACTTGATATAATTCTTGGTTCTTGAAGAATTTAAATGTACGATAAATGTTTTAAAAACTAAAGGTTATAGGTTTTGAAAACTGAGAATATAGTGAGGTCCCGCACGGCGAGAAGCGGCGTCCCTCCCCGCACCACAGCCAGCTCCAGACTGAAGGCGGTATAGGTTTGGACTGGTGACTTGCAAGGTACTGCTGCTTTCCAGAGACGAGCAGACAAACGGACAGACAGAAAGAGTGACAGACTTGTACCCAGGGACTGACAAGCTTGCCTGTCAAAGTAGTGGTAATATCTTTGCTTAAAGTAAGATATAAAGTGAAAAAAAAATCAACAAACTGGCCTTGTATACTCTTGCTTGTCGAAAAAATTAACTAAGCTTATCTTCTTGCCGTGAAACATGAGAGAGAGAGAGAGAGAGAGAGAGAGAGAGAGAGAGAGAGAGAGAGAGAGAGAGAGAGAGAGAGAGAGAGAGAGAGAGAGAGAGAGAGAGACGTTACAGCCCTACACTCGCATTACCAAATTGTTGTAAAGGTGGGTACAGACGATCATTATTACTGTCAAGCAAAAATACTGACACTATTCTATTGGTGTGAACTACTACGTCCATATGATGGACACACCAACAGTAATAATGACAGTACAGGAAATACTGTCAGTAATATTGATCGTCTGTTTAGCCCTTAAGAGTAAACTAAAAGACGGGGTAGGAATTCACCCTTCATATCCAGAGAGAGAGAGAGAGAGAGAGAGAGAGAGAGGAGAGAGAGAGAGAGAGAGAGAGAGAGAGAGAGAGAGAGAGAGAGAGAGAGAGAGAGTAAGTTAGGTATTTCGTATGCTCATAGTATGAATTATCTATAAGGAGCAGGCAATTCCTCCCTTCGTGAAGTGCTTTTCTTGCTGCACAACAACCGAAAAGGGTGTATATGACGCTGCTTCAGTATGAGTTGTAATTCGATTGTTCAAAACACGAAAAAAGGCTATATTGCAGGAAAAGTTATTATTATTATTATTATTATTATTATTATTATTATCATTATTATTATTATTATTATTATTATTATTATTATTATTATTATTATTATTATTATCAATACTATTGTTGTTGTTGTTGTTGTTGTTTCTTATTAATAAATATATAATAATAATAATAATAATAATAATAATAATAATAATATATTATTATTATTATTATTATTATTATTATTATTATTATTATTATTATTATTATTATTATTATTATTATTATTATTATTATTATTATTATTATTATCCTTTAGTCTGTCACTTCTGGTTTTTTCCTGGTTCGTTTATTTTATCGGGGTCATGCACATACACCGGAACTATGGAGTCTGATCTTCTTCTTCTTCTTCTTCTTCTTCTTCTTCTTCTTCTTCTTCTTCTTCTTCTTCTTCTTCTTCTTCTTCTTCTTCTTCTTCTTCTTCTTCTCCCTCATGCTTCTTCTTCTTCCTCTTCTTCTTCTTCTTCTTCTTCTTCTTCTTCTTCTTCTTCTTCTTCTTCTTCTTCTTCTTCTTCTTCTTCTTCTTCTTCTTCTTCTTATTCTTATTCTTATTATTATTATTATTATTATTATTATTATTATTATTATTATTATTATTATTATTATTATTATTATTATTATTATTATTATTATTATCATTATTATTATTATTATTATTTATTCTCAAAAAGTGAAATTGATTAAGTATTTCATCCACTTGTCATCCGTCTTAACAAATATCCATATTCAAATATAGGTTCCAACTTGTGGGCGGGACCTACAAATGACCAATACATGCTGAACACAGTATATAATTACATTTCTCATAAGGCCCTCCCCCCTCCTCTTCTCTCTACTTTGATTTCACTCGTTATTCTGTGAACTTTCTCATAAAAGTTTTCTACCTTTTCTATCCTGTTTGGTAGATGTGAGTATGTATGTATGGATGGGTGTATATATATATATATATATATATATATATATATTATATATATATATATATATATATATATATATATGTGATTACCTAATTGTGATTACCTAATTGTGTTTACGGGAAAGAGCCCAAAGCTCGTATCTTCCCGTCTCCTGATCGGTTCCATTTTATACTTAGTGATACTTATATACCTGTCCTTAAAACTATGGATTGAGATAGCATTTACTACCTCCTCGCTTAGCCAATTCCAATTATCAACTACTCTTACACTGAAAAAGTATTTCCTTACATCCATGCATGTATGCATAGTACGTATTTGTTTAATAGTATTTACCTCAGTGTGCTAATGGGGAAAAAGTCCATTCCCATAATTCCCGGTCTCCTGTTTTAATTATTTATTTTTATTTATTGACACTATTATTTTAAAATTGCTAGTGAATATAGCATATTCTTCTTCTTTACTCATCGAAATCTATTTATTAGGTATTTTTACACTTAAAATGTATTTCTTTTAATCCTGCAAATAAATTTGCTACGACAATACAAACTATGACCTCTACTTCGATAACAACACACTTCTTTCTTCTCTTGCTTCATGTGGTGGTAAGTCTAACTAAATCAGCCTTCCCTCATACTTAGATCTCGTATTTCTTTCATCGGCCTCGAAGCATGTCTTTGAACTATCTCTCTCTCCAGTTCATTTATGTATTTAAACGGCCTCACATAAGTCATGTAAATATGTCTGAACATGTCCTTGTCCATATACCTGAAGGATACCCCTGTGTTTGCTAAGAAGCCATTTGGTGCCTTTACTATGCCGTTTATATACATAAACGGAAACAAAGATACCAAGACATTTATTTTTGAATCTCGCTCATTCATAGATTCTTGAAGTTCCTATCCTTCTAATGAAGACTCAAACACGGCCAGCTTGCACACATGCCAAATCTCAGTGCATTACATTTTGGGGTATTGAATATCCTTAACAAGTTATCTAACTACAAATGCAGGTTGTGTATGTATGTATGTATGTATGTATGTATGTATGTATGTATGTATGTATGTATGTATGTATGTATGTATGTATACCTGCATGCCTGCCTGCATCCATGCATGTATGTATTTGTATGACACCATTTAGAGTGAGTGCGTGAGAGAGAAGGAGTTTGTGTGATTACCTAATTGTGTTTACGGGAAAGAGCCCAAAGCTCGTATCTTCCCGTCTCCTCATCGGTTCCATTTTATACTTAGTCATACTTATCATACCTGTCCTTAAAACTATGGATTGAGATAGCATTAACTACCTCCTCGCTTAGCCAATTCCAATTATCAACTACTCTTACACTGAAAAAGTATTTCCTTACATCCTGCAAAGAAGTTTTCTTACGACGCTTCAAACCTCTAGTTCTAGAGCCAGCCATATCAAAATATCGATCCCTATCCACTCTATCATAACCATGAAGGAATTTAAAGACCGTCACCATATCCCCCCTCAATCTTCTAGCTTCGAGTGATGGTAAGTCTAATTCCCTCAGCCTCTCATCATAACTGAGATTGCGTATTTCTGGCACCAGTTTCGTGGCATGTCTTTGAACTTTTTCAAGCTTAGCTATGTGCTTTTTCAAGTGCGGATTCCAAAAGGGGGCTGCATATTCGAGTTTTGGCCTCACATAGGTTACATAAATATTTCTGAACATTTCCTTGTCCATGTGCCTGAAGGCTACCCTTTCATTTGATAAAAATGCATATGCTGCCCTTACTATGCCATTTATATGTATTTCTGGAGACAAATCTGCCAGTATGTTTACTCCTAGATCTCTCTCATTTTTTGCCTCTTGAAGTTGTACTCCAGCCAACGAGTAGTCAAGCTTGGGCCTTCTTGCACTTGTACCCATTCTCATTACCTTACATTTTGAAGTATTGAATTTCATTAGCCACTTTTCTGACCACTCATGCAGACTATTTATATCTTCCTGAAGTTCTCTACCATTGTTCTCGTTTTTTACTTTCTTCACAATCTTTGCATCATCTGCAAACATATTCATGAATGAATTTACAGACTCTGGTAGGTCATTTACATATACAAGGAACAAAGGTGGCCCTAAAACTGAACCCTGTGGAACTCCACTACTAACTCTTCTCCATTCAGACACTGAGTGTCTTACTCTAACCCTCTGTTCCCTTCCTTCTAAGTAAGTTTTTATCCATTCCAAGACATTTTCACCTATTCTAGCCATTGCTTGCAGCTTCCTAATAAGTATCCCATGTGGAACAGTGTCAAACGCTTTCTGGAAGTCTAGGAATATGCAATCTGCCCAGCCCTCTCTTTCCTGTAAGATTCGGCTTACCTCATAACAAATTCTAATAATTTTGTTACTGTTGATCTACCTTCTCTGAAGCCATGTTGGCTCACTGACAAAAAGTTGAAGGATTCCAAGTGAAGAGAGATATGTTTCCTTAGTAGTTTCTCCATAACTTTGCAAACTATGCTGGTCAAGGAAACTGGTCTATAGTTCAGAGCCGTATCCCTTCTTCCTTTTTTGAAGATAGGTATCACATTTGCTTGTTTCCAGCATCTTGGAATCTCCCCTGACTCCAGTGACTTTTTAAATATGATACCCAGTGCCACTGATATTGAGCTTGCGCATTTTTTTAAGTACATGAGGGGATATGTCATCAGGACCTGAAGCTTTATGAACATCTAAATCCATCAGCGCTTTGCATACCTCTGTGGCTGTAACGTTGATGTTCTCTAATACCGTGTGTGTGTGTGTGTGTGTGTGTGTGTGTGTGTGTGTGGTGTGTGTGTGTTTCAGTGTCAAGTGCAGTTTTGAATAGTTTAGCGTCTTGTCATTACTAACATCAGCCTCAGTCAAACAACTTCAGCTCTCTCTCTCTCTCTCTCTCTCTCTCTCTCTCTCCTCTCTCTCTCTCTCTCTCTCTCTCTCTCTCTCTCTCTCTCTCTCTTCCTCTCTCTCTCCTCGTCTCTCTCTCTCTCTCTCTCTCTCTCCCCTCTCTCTCTCTCTCTCTCTCTCTCTCTCTCTCTCTCTCTCTCTCTCTCTCTCTCTCTCTCTCTCTCTCTCTCTCTCTCTCTCTCCCTCTCCTCTCTCTCTCTCTCTCTCTCTCTCTCTCCTCTCTCTCTCTCTCTCTCTCTCTCTCTCTCTCTCTCTCTCTCTCTCTCTCTCTCTCTCTCTCTCTCTCTCTCTCTCTCCTCTCCTCTCTCTCTCTCTCTCTCCTCTCTCTCTCTCTCTCTCTCTCCTCTCTCTCTCTCTCTCTCTCTCTCTCTCTCTCTCTCTCTCTCTCCTCTCCTCTCTCTCTCTCTCTCTCTCTCTCTCTCTCTCTCTCTCTCTCTCTCCTCTCTCTCTCTCTCTCTCTCTCTCTCTCTCTCCTCTCTCTCTCTCTCTCTCTCTCTCTCTCTCTCTCTCTCTCTCTCTCTCTCTCTCTCTCTCTCTCTCTCTCTCTCTCTCTCTCACTCTCTCTCTCTCTCTCTCTCTCGCTCATCTCTCTCTCTCTCTCTCTCTCTCTCTCGACTACTTTCACTTAGACTCTATCGTGTTAGAAGCCGGCCTGACCTTACATTACAGGATTTTCAAATTAAATAGTATTTTTTTTTTATTTTAAGTGATTTATTTATTTATTTATTTATTTATTTATTTATTAGTTAACTAGTTATTGTATAAATGAACTACCAGCACGAGCATTATTGCCTCAATTTAGTCCTGAGCGTGTGGATATTTTGCTGTACCATTAGCTCCTCACATCTAAAACACTGGAGCAACTATACTGGACGGCCCTACCCTCGTCATCTTATCCCTTCTGAAGGGACTCAGGCGAAGTAATGCTGTTCGAACCACTGACCCGCACATCCAGCGACATGCACTCATGTTTCCCGCTGAGTTAACAGGGATAACTTCACAAAGGACGCCGCTATCCTCAACAGATTGCGGAGAAGTCTTGTGAAAATATACTCTACGGTCTTCGTGTCTCAAGAATTTTCAGAGCTTTTCTTTAATTTTTTTCATTGAATTTATTTATTTTTTAATTTACCCTCCCCCATCTTTAAAAATGTCAATTATATATCTGACATTGGAGAAAGCTTTGTCTAGTGAAACACTATATATATATATATATTATATATATATATATATATATATATATATATATATATATATATATATATATAATATATATATATATATATATATATATAAAGACGGGTTGACAGTTGCATATACCAAAAGATTATCTCGTGCAACATTGGAATGTGGATGAAGGTGGGGTTGGTGTTGAAGGTGGGGAGGTCACTATGGTGGGGAGGGGGCAGCATAGTTATGTTCGGAACCTCAATGCGATAGTATGAATATAATGTTGAACTTCTGTTTAAGGATGAGAATATTAAAGTTCTATGTATTATACAAACATAAATGCATGCAGCATATTTATTTTTATTAAAAATACACACACCCACACATACGCACGCACGCACGCATCTTGACCCACACAGTGGTGAGGACTCCTTTGGGGCAAGATTCCTAGATTGCGTACAAGGGAATTTCCTACACCAACATGTAATGGAACCAACAAGAGCCAGGGGTGGGGATGAGCCATCACTACTTGATCTGGTGTTCACAGATAATGTGTTGGATATTGAAAATATTGAGTATGAACCACCAATTGGAAAGAGTGACCACTGTGTGTTGTTGATGGAGTATATCATTGAAGACATTCTTCCTGAGAGTAGAGGCACTGAGGACATGAGGAGGAACTATCAGAAAGGAGATTACATCAAAATGAATGAGCTTTTTGCAGTTATTGACTGGAGAACCTTATTTTACAACAAATCTGTACAAGAAATGTATGACATCTTTTGTGAGAAATATGGGAAGATTGTAGATTGCTGCATACCTGTCACCAAAGTAGGTGTAATTCATGCCAGAGAGAAATGGTTCGATAATGGGTGTAAAAGAGCTAAGGAGTGGAGAGACAAATGCTGGAAAAGGTATAGGAGGAGAAAAAACATAAATGCCTGGCAAACCTACAAAAGAGCAAGAAATGACTACCTAAGTAAAAGGAGAGAGGCAGAGAAAGATTATGAGAGGGACATCACCAGGAAGGCGAAAGAAAATCCCAAGCTTTTCCACAGCTTTATCAGAGGAAAACTGAAGGTAAAAGAACAGGTTTTAAGGCTAAAGAGAGCGGATGGAAGCATCACTGAGACGGACGAAGAGATCTGCAAAGAATTGAACAAGGAGTTTCAGTCAGTATTTACAGTAGAAAATACCCCACCCCCTCAGATTGCAGTGATAGAAGCTCAAGGGCCGGTATTAGAGAACATCAACCTTACAGCCACAGAGGTATGCAAAGCGCTGATGGATTTAGATGTTCATAAAGCTACAGGTCCTGATGACATATCCCCTCATGTGCTTAAAAAATGCGCAAACACAATATCAGTGGCACTAAGTATCATATTTAAGGAGTCATTGGAGTCGGGGGAGATTCCAAGATGCTGGAAACAAGCAAATGTGATACCTATCTTCAAAAAGGGAAGGAGGGATTCGGCTCTGAACTATAGACCAGTTTCCTTGACCAGCATAGTTTGCAAAGTTATGGAGAAACTACTAAGGAAACATATCTCTCTTCACTTGGAATCCTTCAACTTTTTGTCAGTGAGGCAACATGGCTTCAGAGAAGGAAGATCAACAGTAACAAACTTATTAGAATTTTATGATGAGGTAAGCCAAATCTTACAGGAAAGAGAGGGCTGGGCAGATTGCATATTCCTAGACTTCCAGAAAGCGTTTGACACTGTTCCACATGGGAGACTTATTAGGAAGCTGCAATCAATGGCTAGAATAGGTGGAAATGTCTTGGAATGGATAAAAACTTACTTAGAAGGAAGGGAACAGAGGGTTAGAGTAAGACACTCAGTGTCTGAATGGAGAAGAGTTAGTAGTGGAGTTCCACAGGGTTCAGTTTTAGGGCCACTTTTGTTCCTTGTATATGTAAATGACCTACCAGAGTCTGTAAATTCATTCATGAATATGTTTGCAGATGATGCAAAGATTGTGAAGAAAGTAAAAAACGAGAACAATGGTAGAGAACTTCAGGAGGATCTAAATAATCTGCATGAGTGGTCAGAAAAGTGGCTAATGAAATTCAATACTTCAAAATGTAAGGTAATGAGAATGGGTACAAGTGCAAGAAGGCCCAAGCTTGACTACTCGGTGGCTGGAGTACAACTTCAGGAGACAGAAAATGAGAGAGATCTAGGAGTAAACATATTGGCAGATTTGTCTCCAGAAATACATATAAATGGCGTAGTAAGGGCAGCATATGCATTCTTATCAAATGTAAGGGTAGCCTTCAGGCACATGGACAAGGAAATGTTCAGAAATATTTATGTAACCTATGTGAGGCCAAAACTCGAATATGCAGCCCCCTTTTGGAATCCGCACTTGAAAAAGCACATAGCTAAGCTTGAAAAAGTTCAAAGACATGCCACAAAACTGGTGCCAGAAATACGCAATCTCGGTTATGATGAGAGGCTGAGGGAATTAGACTTGCCATCACTCGAAGCTAGAAGAGTAAGGGGGGATATGGTGACAGTCTTTAAATTCCTTCATGGTTATGATAGAGTGGATAGGGATCGATATTTCGATATGGCTGGCTCTAGAACTAGAGGTCATAGTTTGAAGCTTCGGAAGAAAACTTGTTTGCAGGATGTAAGGAAATACTTTTTCAGTGTAAGAGTAGTTGATAATTGGAATTCGCTAAGCGAGGAGGTAGTTAATGCTACCTCAATCCATAGTTTTAAGGACAGGTATGATAAGTATCACTAAGTCTAAAAATGGAACCGATCAGGAGACGGGAAGATACGAGCTTTGGGCTCTTTCCCGTAAACACAATTAGGTAATCACAATTAGGTAATCACACAGAAATACGCAATCTCAGTTATGATGAGAGGCTGAGGGAATTAGACTTACCATCACTCGAAGCTAGAAGATTGAGGGGGGATATGGTGACGGTCTTTAAATTCCTTCATGGTTATGATAGAGTGGATAGGGATCGATATTTTGATATGGCAGGCTCTAGAACTAGAGGTTTGAAGCTTCGTAAGAAAACTTCTTTGCAGGATGTAAGGAAATACTTTTTCAGTGTAAGAGTAGTTGATAATTGGAATTGGCTAAGCGAGGAGGTAGTTAATGCTATCTCAATCCATAGTTTTAAGGACAGGTATGATAAGTATGACTAAGTATAAAATGGAACCGATGAGGAGACGGGAAGATACGAGCTTTGGGCTCTTTCCCGTAAACACAATTAGGTAATCACACACTCACACACACACACACACACACACACACACACACACACACACACACACACACACACACACACACACACACACATATATATATATATATATATATATATATATATATATATATATATATATATATATATATATATATATTGGTTTTATGTCACAGACTCCCTTTTCAACCAAGGGCTAGGACGTTTGCCTTCTTGCGAAGGACTTGTTTGGGCAGATGTAATTGTTACCCTGAGTCCACACCCTTGCTAACCTCAGACCATGACGGGGTGCAAACCCTGGACCTGACGCTTCAGAGTCGCGGATGGTACCGTTTTATATATATATATATATATATATATATATATATATATATATATATATATATATATATATATATATATATATATATATATATATATATATATATATATATATATATATACACACTATTAATTTATTTGTATTTCAATTAAAATATGAGTACATAGAAGTATATTTTTGCTTATTCATAGTCAATCTTGCATTATCCTAAGTCTAGGTGTTGAAGGCACTGTGCCACCAATGACTTCCTTCATCCAGCAAATGCACTCTTAAAAGTAACCGACATTAATAATAATAATAATAATAATAATAATAATAATAATAATAATAATAATAATGTAACTTTAATCATATTTTACCGTATTCAGATCTTCCTGACAGTTTTGTTCCGGAAAGTAAGTGAAAAAAAAAAAAATAGGTATTGAATAAGTACAGCAGGCCTGGAAGACTTGAACACGATAAATTTCTCTTATGAATATCAATTACTATTTTAACCATAAAGGGTGTGTGATTACCTAATTGTGTTTACGGGAAAGAGCCCAAAGCTCGTATCTTCCCGTCTCCTGATCGGTTCCATTTTATACTTAGTGATACTTATCATACCTGTCCTTAAAACTATGGATTGAGATAGCATTAACTACCTCCTCGCTTAGCCAATTCCAATTATCAACTACTCTTACACTGAAAAAGTATTTCCTTACATCCTGTACTAGCCTGCTGGCTAGTACAGTGGTAACGCGCTGGCTTCGCATTCACGAGGTCGAAAGATCGGTCCCCGTCCAAGACCGAGAGTTTAAGCTGTTTACTGGCAGGAACTGCTGTGGGTGGACATCACAGTGGGGGTTGGGGCTTGTCCTGGCTGACGAATACCCATTGTAAAATGGAAATAAAGTTTATTATTATTATTATTATTGCAAAGAAGTTTTCTTACGAAGCTTCAAACTATGACCTCTAGTTCTAGAGCCAGCCATATCGAAATATCGATCCCTATCCACTCTATCATAACCATGAAGGAATTTAAAGACTGTCACCATATCCCCCCCTTTTTCTTCTAGCTTCGAGTGATGGTAAGTCTAACTCCCTCAGCCTCTCATCATAACTGAGATTGCGTATTTCTGGCACCAGTTTCGTGGCATGTCTTTGAACTTTTTCAAGCTTAGCTATGTGCTTTTTCAAGTGCGGATTCCAAAAGGGGGCTGCATATTCAAGTTTGGCCTCACATAGGTTACATAAATATTTCTGAACATTTCCTTGTCCATGTGGCTGAAGGCTACCCTTACATTTGATAAGAATGCATATGCTGCCCTTACTATGTCATTTATATGTATTTCTGGAGACAAATCTGCCAGTATGTTTACTCCTAGATCTCTCTCATTTTCTGTCTCCTGAAGTTGTACTCCAGCCACCGAGTAGTCAAGCTTGGGCCTTCTTGCACTTGTACCCATTCTCATTACCTTACATTTTGAAGTATTGAATTTCATTAGCCACTTTTCTGACCACTCATGCAGATTATTTAGATCCTCGTGAAATTCTCTACCATTGTTCTCGTTTTTTACTTTCTTCACAATCTTTGCATCATCTGCAAACATATTCATGAATGAATTTACAAACTGTGTATGTGCACCCACGCATGATTGTCTTTCAGAGAATATAAAAAATAGCACTGTAATAATAACGATATAAAAAGTGTTCTGAATTCGAAAGGTCATATCCCCTGGTGAGGCAGGTGTTATACCAACTTTCTAAATATGGCCAGAATTCAGTGGGGTGATAGGAAGGGCTTCCAGACTTGATTACTTAGCTTCAGGCCTTCTGCATCCACCCACATAAAGGGACTAATAGTGCCCCAAAGAACATAAAAATAAAATCTTGCTCTGTTATCTAAGAGGCAGATTGGTATAATAGACCTACCTGAAGGAAGATTGTTGGAATAGTTTCCTCCTCACCGTATTTCTGTTAACTTAATCTTAGCATAAGTGAATATAGCTCCATAAGCTTGCCCCTTTGTTTCTTGCCCAGTCAGCCATAAACAAAATGGATATTCGACTTGCTAAAGTGTTAACAGTATAGGGAGTGCAAAGAGGCAATTAATTTGAAGTTTCATTAATATTATTTGCAAATATTTATGATATTTCCAGAGTCGAGCAATCTAGCCACTGTAGTACCGGTGACATATCAAAAAGAATAGGTAGATAATTTTAAAACAGTCATAAAATTTCACTAGAATGTGATGATTGTTATAGTAAATCTCTATTAAATTGATTGTGGATGTAAAAGGCTGAATTAGGATTTACTTGCATAAGGAAATAAGTATTGTATAAAACATTCTTCGTACATACATACGCACATTTACAATGGCCACAATCCGCCGTGTATGGGGGTGACCGAGTCAAAGCACACACATTCACCCGAAACTAATATACCTTGATCATTCCTCTTAGCTTTTTTGGGATAAAGGCTTGCTATAATTCCCCCACCACCATCCTGCTTGCTCATCCACATGGTAAATGGGCAAGGATTTTCTGCTGTGAGGCCCAACAGCTTCAGCTGGTTTACCCCACTGGTTCTTATGGCAACGCCCCCTCACATCCACTGTCCCAATTTACTCTGCTAATAGTACAAACTCACATTTTTAAGACGCATTTGCTTTATCTTCAGGCTTTTTAGGCAGAGGTTTAAAAAAATTAACTTATTTCATTAACTTTTCTTTACAGATTTACATAAAGAACAAAAATTCCATAATTTCATATTTATTGACATATTGCTACTTTGTACACTGAGCATAGATTTGATGCGTATCTATCTAGCTAAATGGAATTTACCTAATTGTGCTCATGTGACACAGTTCTATGCTTGTAACTCACCATGTTGCCAGTTAGGTTTCTGTGCTGTTATGCAGAGACAATTTATAATGTACCCTCCAGTTTTTTTTTATAGGTCTACCTGATTATTCTGCCCTTGCCTGAAGTGCAAGGTAAATATATTCGTTGTAGTGTGTTCATTCCCTGTCTCCAGCAGTTAGCTGAGATATGCTCTCTTTAATTAAACCGTCATTGATACAGTTGGCTGCATCTTAGTACAGTGATGAAGTGTGCTAGGTTCGAATAACTGGCAGGGGCAAAAATATAGTTCCATACTAGGATTTTATATCACAAAAGCGAATACTGCTACTGTATAGTATTAGTGGGAGTACTTTTCTTTATTACAAAAAGGAAACAATACTTACATTAGCAATTTGTTTGGGAAGAGAGGGTACATGTCTTGTGTAATATTCGGTACTTTTGCCTTACAGAAAATTGCGGGAGAGTTATATAAGAATTTTATATTTCAAGGAGGTAAGAGGAGTGATCAAGGTATAATAGTTTCGGATAAATGTGTGATTTGACTTGGCCATCCCCCTTACAAGAGGGATAGTGGCCAGTGTGTATGTATGTAAGCATTTTACAAACGAGGGTAGAACACTTGTCTAGTATGAATGGGGAATACACTTCTAAGAGAAAAACAGCAAGAGTTAGATAAAAGACACTTTAATAATTTGAAAATCTGTAATCCAAATTGAAGTTCAATTTACATAGATTTTTTCATTCATTCACTCCTCGTCAAGTTTATTTTTGAGTATGTCGTTGACTTTTTGCATATCGGCTCTACTCTCAGTTGCAGCGACCGCTTTACCCATCAGTGTTTTAAATACCTTCTTTTTGCCTCGACGATATTTCTCAACCTGTAAGATTTGAGCATATAGTTTAATATAATGATAGTGCTGTGCCAGTATTAACTTGCATTCTAAAATTTCTTTAACAAGTGCTGTCTACAGTTATATGACAATATAATTATTCTTTAAATGCTGCTAGTGCTTAGTATATGTATGGAGATATGACTTGCAACCAATTAAAAAGGCTACTTCCTTAATAATTAATGGCATTTATTAAAAACAACCAGGTTAAGATGTACGTATGAAAAAATAAATTAAGAAAAAACTCACCACTGCAAAATTATTCTTGATAACTTGTTCAATAATTCCATCAATTAGTTCGTCTGAGAATTTTGACCAGTTATTTGCAAGAACGATCTGAAAATCCAGATATACTGTAAAATTGTTTTTGATTATATTTATTACATAACATCGAAGAAAGTTAGCTCTTGTAAGTCTACATTAATGCTGCAATATTAACTACTGAATCATGTTATCCCCTTAAAACAGCTTATATATAGCAGACCCACTCAACAACCTGTCTGTGGCCACCTTCATTCACGGGGACCAATTGTGATACATAATACAGTACACACACACCAGGAATATGCTTTTACAAAAGTTTATTTTCCATGCAACCCTACAGTGTCCATACCTCAGTAGGTGTTCTAGAATCACCGTCAACACAGACTGCGTGAATAATTTTCAGTGCAATGGCATGCAGTATTAGGCCATTCTGCAGCAGATCAACAACCTCACCAAATGAAGAAGCTGCCATGGGGCTGCAAAACAAACAAAGAATTTATGAAGTTCAAGGAATGGATGAAAAATTAGTTGTTAAATGCCGTTGATTGCCATTTTGTGTGTCACTGTTAATCCCCATTCAAATGGGGCTGGACACAGATAGGCTGGAACTGGGGAATTAAGGCTGGTTGCCCTTTTTAACCCCATGGTGGGCTTGATTGCGGGTTCATTAAACAAAATGCAGAATATACTTCATCTACACACTTTCTTATCATGGTAAGAGAAATATGTTGTAAAATTAATATTAAAGTATACTGTATATAGCAAATTTTAAAGAAGTACAATAAAATAATGTTATGATTCATTATTTCGAGGGGATTACTTTAGTATTTAGATTAGTAAGTGTAAGTCAAAAGCAATATTAATAATTGAGAAGATAATTTCTTTCTAGAAAGCTAAATCAACTAAATAATTCCATAAATGATGTCCCATGATTGTGCTGCAGCATACTGTACTATGGCCATACCTTACTCAAGTTACACTTAATTATTAGATTAGATCTAGTAAAGAGGCACGACCCCAGGGTGCTTTAGGTTTGTACATATTTTAAGAGGTCATATAAGTTCTGGGGGTTGTTCATCTTTACAAGATCCATATGAACAAATCTGAACGATTTCAGATAGTGGTATTTTATCAGTTTTAAGAATAACTGGGTGAATTTCCTTTTTTTTTCCCTTTTTTATGTTTGCCAGTTATGCAAGTATCCAATCACTTACCAGTTTTCAATGCTTATATCAAGAGAGTTTATGATCCCTAATAAATTATTCAGAAGAAGATTGCAAACTAATCGAGCCTGTCGTTGGTTCTGCGCCATAACTGCAGTGAAGTATTTGGTTAGAGAGTTGTCATTCTGCAAAAAAAAAAAAGGTTAGAGAGTTGTCATTCTGGGGAGAAAAAAAAAAACATATTTATATGTATGAATTTTATATGCGTTTGCATCTTAGTTGTAAATGTTTGAAAAATATTATGACTAGTATAATACTGTATTACTCTTTGGGAACCAGAGAAGTGCAGTGGTTAGAATACTTGACTCGGGAGGGGACTAACCCACAATTGAGCCCACAGTGGGGCATTAAGAGGACCATTTAGCCCTAATTCCCCAGCGCCAATTGTAAAGTGGACACAACCAAAATAAAAGAATTGAGGTACTGTACAGTATATAGGTTTCATCACACCTCGACTGTGCTTCCTCTGTCAGTTTTTTCCAGCATAGGAAGAAAAGTTCATGAAGGAAAAGATTTCCTGCCTCTAATTCCCTGTCCCATTTAATTGTTTATGATATCCATAAAATGCAAGAGGAAAATATTTTTCCTCCAATAATATGTACGATATACAAGTGTGGAATTATTTCTCCTCAACCTGCAGGGATGTGCCTCTTAGTTAACTCTTAAGATGCACTAAGACTAGGAAGACAGAATTCTCTTTTTCCAAGAAAAAATATGCAGAAAAGCTTAATATTTATAGCAACTGACTAACAGTACTCTTTATTATAGTTCGGGGACCGCAGTATTGCATGATTAGAATACTTGACTCGGGAAGTAACTGACCTATGGTCGAGCCCACAGCAAGACATTAGGAAGAGCATCCAGCCTTTGCTCTCCTGCAGCAATTTTTATGCATCCACTCCCATAATGGGGGTAATAGTGACATATAAAAAAAACGACGATTCCTTAGGGTAAACCCTCACTCTCTCAACAAACCTGCTTACTTTGCTATTGTTGTACAAGTTCAATACGTACCACTAAGATCATTGCATTTTCTAAAGATATTCCATATTCTTTCATTAATCGTTGTCTTGTTTCTTCGGGTAATTCTTTCATGTCTTTTCGTACGACATTGATGTCAAGAGACCCGCTGGGTATGTAGTTAGGTTCAGATGAATCATATAGCCACAAAGGAGGCAAATTGGGTTCTGGCATGAATCGGTAGTCCTTTAGAAGAGATAAATAGGAAATATATTAACAACACAGTTATATTATTTAATGTCAGTATATTTAATATGCTCTATAATTACAATTATAGTACATGCATGCACCAATTTTATTAGAGCATGATGCCATATTTCACTGAAGCCAGCAGGGTGGCCACAGCTGAAATAAAAGAAGTAGGTTGGCCTATATGTAGTAGGTTGGCCCATGGCACCATTCGCCCATTGCAATACTATACCTGAGGGATTTTTAAACTTGAATAGAACTGTTTAGGACAGTTCGATGTTAAGTCTTTCTTCAGTTACGGTAATTTTTATGCCTACATCAACACTGAATATTCTTCGATATTCATTACACACCTCTTATTATTCCTTCACTTCGGACAGTCATTACACTTTCCATCTCTGTTACTTTTTACCTACTCATCCTTACCCTCCCATTAGCTATTTTTTAGCCTGGCAAAAAATTTCATGGAAGTGGTAGCCTTTAAGTCTCCTTTCCCTTTTAGTCAGCTTTAATAATAGAGTCTGGTAATGTGATGTAAATTTTATAATAAACACAGGGTATGGAGGTTAGGATCTTATACTTTGTATTTAAGATGACCCCTATTTCTGAGCTTATTTTTACAGTCTAAAGGCATGTCCTCTGTGCTTGTATAGATGGTATTATTATTATTATTATTACAGTATTATTAGGATTATTATTACTATAAGAAGAATTAGGGTATGTTTGGCTTCTGGTGAAAGTGTGCTTTGACTCAGTCTCTCCCCTTAATTGGAGGATTATGGTCATTGTATGCGTATGTATGTACATTATTATCGTATAAATAAAGTGAACTTTATCAGTAATAATATTACATGAATTGTATCCTTATCTCTCATCTTTATAGTCTTGCCCGAGACATTATCAAATCTCCTTGTTTCATTAACGACCATGCCACTGCCTTCCAATATATCCACTTGCCTTTCAATTTCATAATTTATGGCCCTCACCTGTGAATATAAAGTTGTGGGATATAAACTTAAAAAATTTGGCAGCTACACTGTCAAAACTAAAGCATGAAAATCCGTCAATGTTCTACATTAAAAGTGGCTATTCTAATATTTTCAACTTTTACAAGTATATTCACAAGGTATTGATCTTAGAATAAAAGATGTACACTTTTCTTAGTATTATTTGTCTTAACCATGAAAAAAACTAAAAATGAGCATTCTGAATACAGTCGTCGATACGACCTATGCGATTTCCAACTGTCTGACTGTGAAGAAGGAGAAAATAATGAAGAGAGATGATAAAAAATTAAATGAAATTTACAAGGAGTAAAAGATGAGCAATTCACACAAAGCTCTCAAGGACTGCAAAAATAAGTAAAAGCTATGGCTACCCCAAGCACTGCCTCTGATAAAAGCACTGATGACTCACAGTCAAGCATGACCTGCCAATAAATGTAATATACTTTCTGTTTTTTCTTTTATTTTTGTTCTATAACGACAGTGATCTAAGAAACTGGTTATAAAATGGTTATAATAATGATAAACTAATGAAAATTGTCATAAAAAGATTAAAAAATCATAAAACATTTTGACATTAAAGATTATATAATTTCATTATACAGTATACTATAGCCAAAATGTAACCCTCATATGGTAAATTTTGGTCATAAATAATGGACCAATTTACGACCAATTTAGCATATGAATGATCATTCAAACCCAAATGAGGTTGTTAGTCGACGACTACCTGCATTTAAATATACAACGGCTACAATCATTCAGTGACAAAGTCAATTTTAAAAAATAGCTTGTCAGATTATCATAATTTTTTTCTTGACTGAAGAATCTTTAATTATAACTTTCATTTGTAATATAGGAAAACCTTGAATTGTCATTACTATATATCATAATTTTTTCAAAGTACTCACAAGAGATCGGATGGAATTCAAGTTTTTTACTTCTGTCCTCTCGCCAAGAGGTTCGCTTTCCTTATGTACTGATATATTGGCATCAACTCTCAGTGCTCCCTCTGAAATGCGAATGAGATTATTCTCATATTTTGAGATTATTCTCATCATTCATGATGCTACTAAAAAGGGTAAGAAGTTGTTTTTAATATATCTCAAAAAATTTGTGCTATATATTCACTGTAGGAACTTTTTTTTTTTTTTTTAAGGTGATTAGATGAGAATGAAGAATGAAATTTTTGAAATAACTGAGAAATGGAGAGATCATAATATATACCAATATATATAATAAAATGTTTTATTATCGAAGACTATAAATTACTTTTAAGTACAGGTTAACCAGCCGTAGCTGTTGAGCCTCATGATGTAAGATCCTTGCCCACTTACCCTACAGATGACTCAAGCAGGGTGGCAGAGGGGGGGAAATTGTGCAAGCCCTTTATCTCTATGGTGCTAAGAGGAGTGATTGAGGCATATTAGCTTTTGATGAATGTGTGCTTTGACTCGGCCATACCCCTTACAAAGGGGATTGCGGCAATTGTACATGCATATATGTTAATATACTATATGAAAAAGCACCTCACCTTCCATTTTACAACTGCAAGTTCCTAATTTAGATAAAATAAGTGACAGTTCCTTAACCAAAGCTGCTGCCTCTTCTCCATCATGAAGTTCAGGAGCAAACACCAACTCCATTAAAGGTAATCCCGCTCGATTCAGATCCACAAGAACTCTTGAGGGTAGAGGCAGATAGAAAGTAATTAGATTAAATTATTCTAATTACTTAGAAATATAGAAAACACTTACATCAGTTTAATTAATACTGTATTAACATATTTAGACCTGAATTTTCTTATAATAGTTTTGGTATTAATTACAGTTTACAAGTGATTGTGTGTGAACAGCAGTAGAGCTATGGTTAGAGCATTCAACTCGGGAAGTGACAGATCCGCAATCAAGCCCACTGCAAGGAATCGCATCTAGCATTAATTCCCAAGCTCCAGTCTGTTTGTGCCCACCCCCATGATGGGGACTTGTAGTGACATAAAATAAGGAGCCAAGTGATTTGATTGTGTAGCTACTTTAATTCTGAATTACCTATTAAATTCAGCGTCATGTATGCTTTTTCCGCTGTCCTCTTCTAGCTGGAGTTGCACTAGCCTGACCGAATGATGATAAATTTTAGGATTACTTGCAGGATTGGAGACAATGAAATTTATTCTTCCATTTGAGGCAATGGGACAGTCTTTTTGTGTTATCTGATATCCAGCCTGAAAGAGTTTGAAATACTGTATTGTGTAAATTTTTACTAAGGCAATTTGTGAGTCAGGCTGAAAGAGAATGAACTATTATCTTAAATTTGACAGAATATGTAATGGGAATATTTTGAGTTTAAATATCTATACGCTTATAAGAAAACATCGTTATGCCATATACTTCCCGGCAGCTTTCCTTTACGAGAATATAAGGTACAGGAGAGACAGTGTTTGACTGCAAAGAATAAAGTCTGCTGTAACTTAAAAAATTTAATTGAGAATATATTTCTCAAAAAATTTTCAGCATCCTTTACTAAACTTCAGCAATGATTTCCACAGCTATTTAAACTTTCATATATACATACATAGACATAAGCCTCATTCCCCCTTGTAAGGGGGGTGGCCGAACCAAGAAATGCGAATTCACCACGAACCACATTCACACCTCAACCACTCCTCTCAGCTCCTTTGGGATAGAGGGTTGCCACATCTCCCCCCCCCCTTCCACCCTGCTTGGGTCACCCACAAGGCAGGTGGGCAAGGGTATTCTACAATGAGGCCCGACAGCCGCAGCTGGTTTACCCCCACCGCTTCATTAAATGGCAACTCCCCTCACACCCGTCCACCACAGTTCACTGAGCTAACAGGTGCGAGCAATCCCTTTGGGCCGCGTCATATATGCACAATCTTCCTCCACTCATTCCTATATCTTGCATGCACTCTTCCCTGTTCCACTGACATTCCATGTGCATTCAATGCTCTTTTCACGCCATCCATCCATATCATTCTAGGTCTCCCTCTTAACCTAACTCCAATCACTTCTGCACTTCACACTCTCTTCACTAATCGTTCATTACTCATCCTTTCCATGTGTCCAAACCATCTCAACGCTTTCTGATCTAACCTATCCGACAGCTTCATTCCAACACCCGTTCTCTGCCTGACATCCTCATTTCTTACTCTATCTATTCTAGATACACCAATCATAACTCTCAAACACCTCATCTCCATTATATTCAACCTGTTTCTTTCATCCTCTCTTGCATTCCAAGTCTCTGTTCCTAACAATGCTGTCGGCACAATCATACCTTCATATATCTTTCTCTTTGCATTCATTCCCAAATATCTATTTCTCATTACACTTTTCAACCCAACAAGAAATTTACTAGCTTCCATCACTCTGTGATTTACCTCTACATCCACTCGTCCACTCCTTGATACATGTGACCCTAGATACTTAAAACTCTCAACTTCTTCAAGCAACTCTCCATTCATTCCTACATTCAATCTGCCAATATTAACACTCCTCGTGCATCTCATGACTTTACTTTTGCCAATATTCACGCACAACTTCCTTCTTTCACACACACTAATAAACTCAGTCACCAAATGATTCAATTCATTTTCAGTATCAGCCACCAGTACAGTATCATCTGCAAATAGCAACTGACTCAATTTTCACAACCTTCCCTCCTCATCCACTAGTTCCAAGCTTCTGTCTAATACTCTTTCATTTACTTCCCTTACCACGCCATCCATACACATATTAAACAACCATGGCAACATTACACAACCTTGATGTAACCCAACATTCATCTCAAACCAATCACTCGTATCATTCCAAACTCTCATGCATGCTCTACTATTCATGTAAAAACTCTTCACCACATTCAACAAACTTCCACTTATTCCATACAGTTGCAACACCCTCCACAACCCCTCTCTATCTACCCTGTCATATGCTTTCTCTAAATCCATAAAGGCCCAAAAAGTGTCCCTACCTTTCTCCAAGAACTTCTTACATACCTGTCTTACTGCAAACACCTGATCCACACATCCTCTTCCTTCCCTGAACCCACACTGTTCTTCCCCAATCAGTCTCTCAGTACCTTTCCTAATTCTCTCGATTAACACTCTTCCATACACCTTACCAACTACACTCAATAAACTAATGCCCCTAAAACTACTACACTCATACTTATCTCCGTTCCCTCTGTAAAGTGGAACTACACATGCACTCCTCCAATCAACTGGGACCCTCCCTTTCCTGAAACATACATTCAACAACCTAACCATCCATTCTACTAATGCCTCCCCACCTTTTGACAAGCATTCAGCATGACACCCATCTATCCCTGGTGCTTTACCTGCTTTCATTGCTCTCAATGCAAAATATACCTCCTCTTTTGTTATTTCTCTATCATTCTCATCACCTAACATTGGCATTCTCCATTCGTTTTCCACAGCCACAATCTCTGCCTCTCTATCATCTTCCTCATTTAGCAGGTTCTTGAAATATTTAGCCCATCCCTCTCTCACCTTTATTTCATCCACTAGCAATTTCCCATCGGCTCCTTTCACTCTCTCCTCCCTACTACATTCACCTTTCCTCACTCTTTTCACTTCCTTCCAAAACATCTTTTTATTCCTTTCAAAATTCTCAGACAAGCATCTGCCCCACTTTACATCTGCTTCTCTCTTTGCCTCCCTAACCACGTGCTTCGCTAACCTCCTCTTTGCACAATACCTTTCATACGTCTCTACATTACCTACCTGCAACCATACCTCGTAAGCCCACTTCTTTTCAGCCACTACTGCACTCACCTGCTCATTCCACCATTCACTACCTTTCGTTTTACTTCCACCAGTTAGTCTCCTTTCACACACTGTCTCGGCACACTTCATAACCTCCTCCTTGAAACAGCCCCAATCTTCTTCCACTCCCGTCTCCACTTTCTCTTTCACTACATTCGACACATTTCTCACACTAGTCTTATACTCACAGTCTTTCTCTTTCTTATACAATTCATGCACTTTTAGCACCTCTCTTCTTCTCTCGCTTCTCCTTTTTCTCCACTTTGCTCCCACTCTCACTCTACTTTCCACTAAATAATGGTGAGATATTCCACCACTAGCTCCTCTCAGTATATTCACATCCAATACTCTTCCAATCACCCTCCTGTTCACCACAACATAATCCATTAATGCTCTGTCAACTACTCTTCCATTATTCACTGTGACCCATGTATACTTGTGCACATCCTTCTTTTTAAATACAGTATTAGATATCAACATCTCTCACTCAATACACATTTCTATCATTTTCTCTCCATTCTCATTCCTACCAGGTACTCTGTACTTTCAAATTACACCATGCACTGGCTCATTCCCTACTCTAGCATTTAAATCTCTCATCAACACCACATTCACATTCATTCCCAAGTCTTCCAAACACTCGTTCAATTTCATCCAAAATTCTTCTCTTTCTACCTCACTTCTTTCAGTACCAGGGTCATATGCACTCACACACGCCCAAGCCTCGCATCCCAGCCTCATGTTAACCACTATTATTCGAAAAGATACTTCCTTCCATTCTACCACACACTTATTCATCTCTTCACTTAATAACAGAGCCACTCCCTCTCTTCCTCTCCCTCTCTCAACTCCAGACACCCTACCTACCACTCTCCCAAATGTCACCTCACCATTCCCTTTTATCTTAGTTTCGCTCAATGCTAGTACATCTATCTTTCTCTCCACATACATACTCCCTATCACCTCCCTTTTACTTTCATTTACACCACAACCACACACATTCAGAGACCCAATTATTAAGTTTCTGGCTGGATCTCTCCTGCCAGAATACCCCCACATCTCTTGGCTACTCATAGGAAGTAAAATACAGAGGAGGGGATTCCCAGTCCCCCCACTCCGCCCCATTTAGTCGACTATTACGACACGCAGAGGGAACACGGAGGAAGTATTCTTAACCCCCTCCCTCAGGGGGTTTAATCTTTCATACTAATTAGTTTTTTCCTATTAGCATTATACTATACAGTATATAAAGAAAAAGAAGCTGAAATGAACTAAAGGATTCCTTTAAATCCAATGACTTTACTAACTATTAACACAAACTGTATACAGTACATTGTACATTTTTAACAAATATTCCAAGGTAGATTTAATGTTCAGCCAAAATGGAAGATGCCTTAAAAATAGTTTTATGAATGCTTACTGGAAGATTTTAGAAAGTTGTTTTTCTTACCGGAAGATCAGGATAAAAATAGTGTTTTCTGTCAAATCTGGAGACTTTGTTGACTTGAGCCTGCAGGGCTAAAGCTGTGTTTATTGCTGCTTCAACGCACCTTTTATTTAACACCTGAGAAAAAGTTTATCATTGTAGACGAAACGAAAAATAAATCATCTTCATATGAGAATGTACTGGTTATAAACGAGGTTAATTGCTAAGTATTCTTACACCAGAGTAATACAAACATTTGTTCCAATGACACACTACTCAGTACATATTAAGCAAAAATGTCCAAAAATTAATTAAGAGAGAGAGAATATATATATATATATATATATATATATATATATATATATATATATATATATATATATATATATATATATATATATATATATATATATAATATATATATATATATATATATATATATATATATATATATATAATTCTTTTGTATTTACTTCGCTTCTAAAGCCAAGGTTAAAGACTGCAAACAGAAATAATTTCAGGCCAATAGCCCTCTTCTCAGTGATTTGAAGAGAAGGGAAACAAAATATTAGTAAAATTGTTAAACTGATATGCATTTGTCTTTTGAAAAAAAGCTTTGTTATAACAGGTTTCCCTCCTCTCATTGTACAGAAAGTATTTGTAAAACAAGTAAATTATTCCTACCGGTAATGTTCCCGGATGAGCTGCTTCAAATATTCCTACTTGTGTATTTGGGGGAGCACCATATTTAGCACATACACGACTAAATAATTTACTGGCAGAGAGAATCTGTGCATGAACCTCCAGTCCTATAACTGGCCTCCACACATTCCTAAAGTAAGCAAAATTTTTAGTAATAGTGAATGAACTCACACAAAAAAATGTCTGTTAATATAAATTTAATTTAATTTGGCAGTGATTTTCTTTGAGCTGTATTACTACATGCCCCTCTTCCATTACTTATTTTAAGGTCAGAAAAGGTATAATTTAGGAGAGTGTAATGGCCCTCACTTCTCTTCAATCACAAAAAGTTGTTACTGTCTCTTTATTGTATTTTCAACTTTAAATGTTTATGAATTAGAACCCTTTACCTCAAGGTTCTGTTATTTTAAATGCTTTTTATGTCCAGTTTGGGAAGAATATATAATAAAATACAATAACAAGCCAACTTTAACATTGTGTTCTTCATACATATGGTCATTACAATATATAAAAGACATTACATATAGAGTATTTAAATACTCTAAAATAGCTTAATCACTGGCCTAGCAAAAGAATACATGCTAAACCTATTTCAGAATATATACTATACTCATAGCACCATAATTATAAATGCAGTTTCTACCAACTAACCTGTATAGTGCTGGCTTAATATTAACCGTGGAGTAGAACTTGGAAGTTTTAACTGTAAAGAGCTTTCTATGTACTATCCTCATCTTAACTGAAAAAAAAACAAAAAACCGGAAGACTATGGATACAATATAAATAGTGTTATTATTTCCAAGGAATCTGTTATTTTTTTTTATGTTAGAAAAGTTAAAATCAAATTTACAAAGCTCACTGTTCTATAAAAGCTGAATAATTATGAGTCTGCCTGTCATAAACATTGAAGGCATTTTGCCATGTTCCCTCTAATAACTTAAAACCCATATATTGAAAATTGGTATCAATGTGCTGTTATACTGGAACAGAGTGGATATTGGGGTTCTCTTGTGATTCTGGCTTTTCATTTTCATCGAAAAATTAAAATATTACCTTACCGTGATCCAGTAATTTTGAAATGTAGTAATAACACAAACTTACCTAAGAAAATAGAACATTCTTTGGTACTTTATCTAGAAAAAGGTGAAGTAAGGAACGAATATTTTAAGCTATTTATTAATAATTGTTTTCTTCAGCAACCTCTTTGACTTTTATATTGACATCATGATTTTCTAGTGGTTTTAGATGTGTTTTTAATGTTTCTTATATTTATTTCTACTGAAAATTGTTTGCTTCGTAGATATTTTAAACTCCTTCCCCATCAGTATCTGGGGACAGTGGAATGAGGTAAATAAAAAAAAAAAATAGCAATTTCTATGAGAAACAAAGTAAGAAAAAATCAAAACACATAAAAACAGACAACCATGATTCCAACTGGAGAGCTTAACCTACAGAGCCCCCTTCAAGTAATCAACCAAAACCTACCCTAATATCAAGGATGAGTGGCGAAAATGTAAAAATGTTTATAGGAGTGAGGTAAGTGAGAACTCATTTGCTCATGAATACTAACAAGTGGCTAGTGATATACTAAAAGGCATACAAGTGCACTAGACAAGTGATATCAGAGAACACTAAGGGTCTGCATGATTTGTGATATACTAAAAGGCAAATAACTGCACTAAACAAGTGATATCAGAACACTAAGGGTTTGCAAGAGCCTCCTTTGCACTGGTGAAAAATAAAAATGGAATTTGAAAATAATTTGTTAACTCTTCATATTTCAGCTATAATTAATTTCAGTATTGTCATAGAAGAGGGTGCTAAAGAAAAGAGATACCACACCTTCATAATAATATGAAAGTTTCTTCAATATGACTTTTTATCATATCATTTCCGCTTTGTGAAATTCCAATATATGTTCAATGTTCACTTGAGGTATATTGATAGGATTTCGAATTAAATATAAAGGGGTAACAAAATCGATCTCTCACCAATAAGATTACTTAATTAACAAGTATTAGTACATTCAAGAATACTGGAGTTTCAAACGCTAATGAGGAACTTTCGCATTAAAAACTACAAAAAGAAGCAGTTCAGATTCGTTTTATGTACCTCTTCCATGACCTACCCCAGAAATCACTGTTGCCAACACTTCCTGAAATATGCAGCGCTGATGTATAGACACCTAAATACACCCTTATAAGGTATATAAGGCTTCTAATTTGGGTTAGGGCAGGTTAGGATAGTTTACGTCAGTTTGGTTAGGTTATTTAAGTATTCACCGTTGCCCACCAATTTCGGTCCTGACACAAAAGAAAAAAACTGTGATTTCCGAAGAAAACAAATATCAGATTAATTCAAAACATCTAAATCTATCAGGAAAGCTTTGTCCAAAAAGAGAAATGCTGCATAAAACGAATATAAATCAAAGACGTTCTTTTTCTATATTACGTTCTAAATACAAGGCCAGATCAGCTCAAAATCCCGTCTGAGCTTGCCAAAGAAGTGACAAAGTAAGCAAGGAAATCTTGTTGCTACTGCTACTGCCGGTAAGCGCAGGACCCAAAATTTTATCAACTCAAAGGTCTTACGAATGTTGTTCAAAGGAAAGTATTACATTTAGTGAGGAAATTCTTTTCAGAACTTTAACGATGGACACAAACATTTTCAAGTACTGAAAATCATTTTTATCTTATTCTGAATTATATTACCTAAGTTGGTGGTCGGGGTGGGTTACGCTATCACAATATTTTGATAAAATAAGGTTTAGAGGGACGGCCTTTACATCGGCTCTCATATTCCTCCGGTTCCGGTAGCAAGCTTACTGTTACGAAAATGCATGTCAGCAGAAGATCGGTGTTTATGAAGTATTATATTTTATAGAGTAAGCATTAAGAAAACTTACGGAAAGGTTATACAAAAGCTAAAAATATGTTGAATAAAAGTGCAACATTATGTAATCATCACACATCTTTTATTATCCCTTCACATCTGACAAGTCATTACACTCTCCATCTCTGTTTCTCTTTACTTTATGTATTCTTCGTGCCCAGGCCCGATGAGGGCTGTTTTATTTTATAATTTTTTTTTTGGCCCGTCCTGGTGTCACAATCATAAAAAAAAAAAAAAAATCAAAAATTATGTTGTGACGTATCCATGAAAACCTTGACGATCCTGCAGTCCTGCTTGTAAACAAAGATTGTCCGAATACAATGAACTGATCACTCACTTATTATCATAACGGTAATTAACTTCTTGTTATATTATTTTATTATTGGCAAACTATATGACGAATATAATCTTTACCTTACATGTATATTAAAGAAATAATATTTGGTAATGAAAAAATATATTAGATTTCAGGTTTAAATCTGAACGTAAACAATCGGACAAAATTCATTCCTAATCTACAAACCATGGCGGGCGGGAGGAGGGACGAGATAGAGTTCTTGTTGGAGAAATTACATTCTTGTGGCCTTCAGGATGACCAGACCGACATTAGATTAGCGGAAAACGTGGTCGTTGATATTGCTGATCATTTGAGCTTAGATTCATCGCCTGTCCAATTCGGTAAATGGTTCAAACTAGAAAAAAAAAAATGGCTGCAGTGTGATTGAACATTGCACCATGGGAATGAAGTTTACCTAGAGCCATTTTCTTCTATGTATATTAACTACAATTATTTATTTATGGAGAAAATTGGCGTAGTGTGTATGTTTGCTCTCGCACCCCTCTTAACAAGATATTAGTGACATTCACTTTAATTTAGACTTTTAATGTTTATCGGGCACAATATCAAAGAATAGCCTCACCGTATTCCCTGCGTGTCGTAAAAGGCGACTAAAAGTGGACGGGGCGGGGGGACTAGGAATCCCCCTCCTTGTACCAACCTCCTGTGAGACGTCAAAGAAGAAGGGGAGTAGAGGGGAGAATAACTTCTCCCCAAACTGTTTTCCTTTTTTGATGTCGGCTACCCCCCAATTAAAGGGGGAAACAGCCAAGGTATATGTATGTATGTATAATCTTAACATATCACATTTGTTGCTTAATCTGGTAAAATATGCTATTGAGATATAAAACTGTGATAGACATTGTAGCTGTGCATATTTTTAGTTTAGGTTATGTAAAGTAAGATTTGTTTGATTGGTTGGTTAGGTTTGGTTAATCCATTGATTCATAATATTTTTTTATCTTGACTGACAGTATTCCGAAAAATCCCTCACTATATAACAATATCCATCATTCTTAGAGTTCAAAACAACTATTGTAATATAAAATACAAAAAATATCTCAATAAGACAAGTTGTTAAATCGTCATCATTGTACCCCCCACAATTGACACAGCTTTACAGAAACTTGCCTGTATCTACATAGTATATGATAGTACCAGATTCAGAGATTTTCCATATGTTACTCTGAGACTGACAAACATGTTGTTTGAAGAAAGGGCTAAGATTCGTGGTATGCATCCTATCCATAGCCTACCCGAGAAACTTATTGAAATGTGCAGCGCTGTTGTATAAATACCCATATTCACCCTTTTAAGGTATGTAAGGCTTCAAATTTGGGTTAGGTTAGCTTAGCTTAGTTTTATGAAATTATGCTACTTATATACCCAATGCCACCTACCAATTTTGGCCCAAACACAAAAAATAGTGATTTCCGAAGAAAATTATTATTAGATTAATTTAAAATATAGAAATTTATCAGAAAAAATATAGTTTTGTCCAAAATTAGAAAGGGATGCATAATACGAATCTTAACCAAAGAAAGTTAATCATTGATATTTGTGATTAGTCATTTAAGTTGACTAATGAGTAATACAGACCATATTTGATTTACTCGTCACAAGTAGCCCATGATAAATAATAGAAATCCAAGTTCTATTATCCAAAATAATATTGAAATGATCATTTAAGGTTGCAACGTATCTAAGCCTTGGCAATTTAGGATAGTAATAGATTAATATATGATGAACTGGCTGGCTAAATTACGTTAGTTTGATTATGCTTCATAAGAACACATTCTGTGTGATTTTGTTGTTAGTAGTAAGGTTGTTAAGAGTGTCATCTAATATATAACTCACTTTAGTGCATGTAGCCCATCCTTTTATGATATTGCATATTTAGTATTGTGAGACATCTTCGGAAAATGCGGATCTTCTAGAGATGATTATCTCCCAGATCCCCATGTAAAGTTAGAGAGCCTTGTAAAATTTTAGGGTAGGTCAGGTCAGGTGACTTGTCTTGTAAATATAATTAATACTTGAGCACCCTAGGTTACTTATCTTGATAAGATGCATCATATCTCGCATATATAATGTTCCACTTCTGTAAGTAAACGCACTTATCTTGGTGATGAGTATTGTTACTTATAGGTACAGTACAATCGTCAAGACTAATGCATTCATACACCAACTGTTAACCAGTCAGGCTATCAGTATGTGTAACAAATTAAGCACTTACTTTCTAACTCTCGGTATTTCTGCAAAATACAATGTTTTTCATGATGACAGTGCTATTAGCCAACGACCATACCAAGTTGAGAACACCCCTTCTCGCCAGTGCTATTACTTTTGGATCCTTTGCAGAATAAATGTCATATTCTCAATCGTTCTGTTTTCTCCTTATTTAAGTATGAATTTACTGAAAGAAAGGTAAATAAATTATAGCCTACACTGAATATTTAATCACTCTTAGCTCCTCTCAGAGGTAAAGGTATGCTTAACATTGTTAGTTGCTTTTCTTATTATTAAAAAATAAAACTATAGGTTATTTTATGTATGAGGTTCACCCAGTGCTCAACTCTTTCAATATTCACCTTTTATAAATGAAAGTTGGTAGACAGTTTTATTTGTGTCCGGGCCCTTTGAGAGCAGTTTTCTTTGCCTCTCCCAGTGTCACACAAAAGAAGAGCAATACATGGATCAAGAAGTAGTCACCATGGTTCAGGCGGTAGCGTCCGCGACTCTGAGGCGTCAGGTCGAGGGTTCGCGCCCCGCCACGGTCTGAGGTTAGCAAGGGCATGCACTCAGGGTAACGATTACATTTGCCAAAACAAGTCCTTCGCAAGAAGGCAACCGTCCTAGCTCGTAGTTGAAAAGGGAGTCCGTGACGTAAAACCAGAACAGAACATGGATCAAGAAGTGACCTTCTTTTTTTCAGAACTATACTTAAGCCACCTTTTTGGCGAGAAAGGTATCATTACCTTTGGACGAAGGGCTATTCAAGATAAGCTTCTAGCAGATGCCAAAAAAGGGACGTTAGATGTCATTAGTTGTCTCCTCAGCAAGAACTCTTCAAAGATTTTAAAATATGTTGAAGAAATCAGGGTAAGATTTTTCTTATGAACAACAGGCTTGTACCTTTGGTTAAACAACTGATTGCTGCATATGCTGCTAATCTCAAAATTTAGTTAAATTCAATGCCTCCAAGACACAGTTTCTGGCTATCTCATCTCCCCCTCCTGATAACCCTATTGTTTTTGGAACTAACGAAATTTACCCTCTTAATTCTGTCAACATATTAGGAATCCATATAGCCTCTAACTTGTCTTGGAGCAATCACATAATCCAAAATTTCTAAATCTTCATCCAAAGAAATGGGGGGGTTCTGTTTCGTTTTCGTCATTACTTTTGCTCTTTACAATTACTTAAAATCTATAAAGGTCTTATCTGTCACTGCTTCGAATACTGCTCGCACATCTGGGTTGCTTCTTATACTTATCTCCTTGATACGGTTTAATCTAAGGCAGTCAGACTCATTAATGACCCTTCTCCTACTTCTAATCTGGATTCTCTCTCTCTTCACCGTAAGGTATCTTCCCTTTCTCTTTTCTGTCGCTACTACTTCCATCGCAGCTCTGATGAGTTGGTGAATTGCATCCCTCCCCCACTGCAGAGGCCGCGTAACACTCGCCAAGTGGCATCATCTCACAAGTACTGTGTGGAGATTTGTAGCTCGCGGATTGGTCGGTGCAGTGACTGCTTCTTCCCATATACCTCCAGACTGGAATTCTCTTCCTCCTGCTGTTTTTCCTAATTCTTATTACCTATCTTCCTTCAAAAAGCAGATCTAGCATCATCTCAGGGCCTAATCCTCCATATCTCAAGGTCCTCTGTGCTTTGACTTTTTTCTACCTTTCATTTTCCTTTGTGTAACATTACCTCATATCTGCCTTGTCCTTAAACTTTTTCTTTTCCTTTTTTGTACCCGGGCTTTTATTGGTGAGGGCAGTTTTTGCCTGTCCCAGTGTCGCACAAAAAAAATTATTAAATATATATATATATATATATATATATATATATATATATATTATATATATATATATATATTTATATATATATATATTATATATATATATATATATATATATATTATATATATATTATAATATATATAATATATATATATATACAGTGATCCGCCCATTATCGTGGGGGTTCGGTTCTGGGACCCGGCGCGAAACAGGAAAATCGCGGAGTAGGATCAGCCTATATGTACATAGATATTTTAATTTATTTTTACGTTTACACCGTATAAACTGTATAAACCCTCCCTGTACTGTTAACAAATAACCCTTTACTTCATAAATAACAGCATGCAAGCGTAAATTTATATGACATACTCATGTACATAGGTATTTTACAATTATTTTTACGTTTACTGTATAAATCCTCCCTGCACTGTTAAAAAACCACCCTTTACTTTATAAATAACAGCATGCAACGTAAATTTATATGTACGTGATAGGTAAGCTTACCTTATCTGTTATGGTTAATATTTTTCTTTGCCCCTTAGGCTCACTACAAGAAGCCTTGGAAGATGAAGGATGCTTGGGAGGAATTGCAAAGGTTAAAATATGCGAGTAAAAAAATCACAAGCAAATCGTATTAATAAGCACAACGTGAATGGCGCGTAGAGTGAGGCGAGACAATGGAAGATGGTGGAAGCCTTTGTCTGAAACGCTGATAGCTGTATCGTATTTTACATGTTGCAATACTTTTAGTATTTATGTTTTTTACTATTTTTTACTGTTTTATTATTCTTAGGCTAAGAAATACGTTTTTTTTATCAATAAAATCATGAAACTACTGGAAATATAAATATATATGCTAGCTCACGTAGCTGCGACCCCAATACATTGTACGCTACCGGACACTATTTCGCGTGATGCAATACTGTGAGTTATGCTGTACGTACGTATATCTAAACTTATGTTATTTACTATTTTTTACTGTTTTATCATTCGTAGGCTGGGAAATAAATTTTTTTTATCAATTAGATAATGAAATATGTTTTTTTCAATAAAAAAATGAAAATACTGAGAATTTTTATTTTTTTAATATTTTAATATTTTTGCATATACCCAAAAAATAAAATAATTTGCCAAAAAAAAAAAAAAGTGATACAGTGAAAACGCGAACCAAGAAACGCGATCCAGCGGAGGATCACTGTACTTTGTTCCCCCCACTTACCGCGGTAGTTCGGTTCCAGGACCCGGCGCGAACCAAGAAAACCGCGGAGTAGGATCAGCCTATATGTACATAGATATTTTAATATACTTTTTACGTTTACACTGTATAAACCCTCCCTGTACTGTTAAAAAAACACCCTTTACATTATAAATAACAGCAAGCAACGTAATTTTTTATGAAAGTGATAGGAAAACTTACCGTGAATGAGGTGATGATGACGTGACATACATAGGTACAGTATTTTACAATAATTTTTACGTTTACGTAAAATAGCGGCCGACATCCACAAACTTTTTTCCTTCTTTCAACATATCTAAGAGTTTCATTTTAATTACAATGGTTAACATTTTCCTTTGCCACTTAGGCTCACTACAAGAAGCCTTAGAAGATGAAGGATGCTTGGGAGGCATTGCAAAGGTTAATATATGCGAGTAAACAAATCACAAGCAAAACATATTAATAATAATAAGCACAACGTGAATGGTGCACACGAGTGAGGCGAGACAATGGAAGATGGTGGAAGCCTTTGTCCGAAACGCTGATAGCGGTATCGTATTTTACATGTTGCAATACTGTTAGTATTTATGATTTTTACTATTTTTTACTGTTTTATTATTCTTAGGCTAAGAAATACTTTTTTTTTTTTTATCAATTAAATCCTGAAACTACTGGAAATATAAATATATATGCTAGCTCACGTAGCTGCGACCCCAATACATTGTACGCTATCGAACACAAGCAAAACGTTTAATAAGCACAACGTGAACGGAGCACACGTGAGTTAGACTGAACGAGTCTTTGTCTGAAACGCTGATAGCGGTATCGTATTTTACATGTTGCAATACTGTTAGTATTTATGTTTTTTACTATTTTTTACTGTTTTATTATTTTTAGGCTAATAAATACGTTTTTATATCAATAAAATCATGAAACTACCGGAAATATAAATATATATGCTAGCTCACGTAGCTGCGACCCCAATACATTGTACGCTATTGAACACTATTTCGCATGATTCAATACTGTGAGTTATACTGTACGTATGTATATCATTCAGTTATTAGTACAATGTATATTAATTTAAAATTCATTACTTATTTGATGATTGTACAAAATCTATTGTATTTATTCATTGTAATTTGGACCAAATATTCCTTTTGTAAAAATTATACACCTAATTCTCAGAATAACGCCTAGATAGGTTCTCAGAAGGGTCGGGTAAATGGAAAATCGCATGAAAAAACGAGTTATTTTCCATAGGAAAAAATGATAAAGGGGATAGATGCGTTCCAAACATTACATAGACACACCATGCCAAAGATATAAGATAAGTAAAAAACATATTTTATTACTACATAGCAAAGCAGAAAGCCCTGTATCTATTTTTAAGAGTATACAAAAGATATTCATATTCACTTTACAGCTAGAAATTAACATACAATGCTATACTTTACTCTATTATGCAGTGGGCAACAGTTGGAACTTGCATGGTGGCAGTGAGCAAGTAACTTATGTGGTAGAAGAGGAGGAGGATGCAGGAGAACGAACCTCTATCTGCAAATTTATACAAAGATAAAATAAGAATTATAAATAAAGCAAGACTAAAAAACGAAAAAAAAAAAAAATTTGCAATGCCTAAATCTACCATATGACAGATCAAAAAAACTTAATCTACATTCTCTAGAGAGGCACAGAGTTAGGGGGGATATGATTGAGGTGTATAAATGGTTTATAGGGATTAACAAGGGTGATATTAATAAAGTTTTAAAAATTCATGACCAAACCAGAACGCGTAATGGGTAATGGATTTAATCTTGATAAATTTGGGTTCAGAAGGGAAATTGGTGAAAATTGGCTTGGTAATACCGTAGAGTATTCTTAGTAGGATAATAAATGCCAATACTTTTTTTTTTTTTTTTTATAGGAGGGGAAAAAAAGGGAGGGGATTAAGGATATAAGGGAATTGGAGGGAAAAGCACGAAAATTAAATAAAGTAAGAGAGAAAAAAGAGAGGGGCAGACCCTCGTGCTAAGTTTTGATCTGGAATTCAGATTCTGAATTGTATTACTTAGACACCTTCAAATGTAGATTAGAAAAACATATGACAGAGGTAGGGTGGGTGTATATATAATGTATAATGATGATGATCTCTTCTTATCGTAATCCTCTTTGTACTGGTGGAAGAAGCCTCCGCGGGCGCTTATTTACTATATTAATTTTTTTTTTTTTTAAATGTAGTAAAGAAGCACCCGCGGAGGCTTCTTCCACCAGTACAAAGAGGATTATGATAAGAAAAGATCATTATTATTATACATTATATATACACCCACCCTATTGGGTAGAATAGAATGTTGGAGAGAGAGAGAGAGAGAGAGAGAGAGAGAGAGAGAGAGAGAGAGAGAGAGTCTTTAATTAACTCTTGTTCATTCAACCAACACTACATTATTTATTTTAAAAATAATGGTTTAATTACAAATTCGTAATAACAATGATATTAATAATAATAATAATAATAATAACAATCTCCACAATCATCATCAAAGGAAAATTATTGTTAAAAATAATAATAGTAACAATAATGATAATAATAATATAATAATAATATGATCTAAGGAGAATTTTTGAAATAGACATCATGAGAGTAATGCAGAGGTATATTAAAACACAGTAGAGAGCTGGATATTCATTACACATCTTTTATAATCCCTTCACATCTGACATATCATTACACTCTCCATCTGTTTCTCTTTACAGCCTGATAATGGCTGATTTATTTTATAATTTTTTGGTTCATCCTGGTGTCACAATAATCTTACCAAAAAAAAAAAAAAAAAAAAAATTTTTTTTTTTTTTTTTTTTTGGTGGCGTTATTCGCGAATTCCGAGTTTTTTGCTATTATTTTTTGGGGGCGTTATTGCAATTTCGCATATAAAAAAATCGCGTATAAAAGGAACAAGGTGTACTGTACTTTTCAAAAGAGGTGGTCAATAAACGTATCTATCTATCTATCTAAATTTATGTTTTTTACTATTTTTTACTGTTGTAGTATTCGTAGGCTGGGAAATAAATTTTTTTTATTAATTAGATAATGAAATATGTTTTTTCTCAATGAAAAAAAATTAAAATACTGAATTTTTTTTTCTTTAATATTTTAATATTTTTGCATATACCCATAAAATAAAATAATAATTTATCCAAAAAACAAACCGCGATACAGTGAGAACGCGAACCAAGAAATGCGAATAACCAGGGGAACACTGCATATATATATATATATATATATATATATATATATATATATATATATATATATATATATATATATATATATATATATATATATATTATATATATATATATATATATATATAATATATTTTATATACAGTGATCCCTCACTGGATCGCGTTTCTTGGTTCGCGTTTTCACTGGACCACGGTTTTTTCTATGGCAAATTATTATTTTATTTTTTGGGTATACAGTACGCAAAAATATTAAAATATCGAAAAAATATAAATTTTCAGTATTTTCATTTAAAAAAAAAAAAAAACATTTCATTATTTAATTGATAAAAAATGTAAAGGGTGTTTTTTTTAACAGTGCAGGGAGGGTTTATACAGTACATAAATGTAAAAATGATTGTAAAATACCTATGTACATGAGTATGTCATGTAATTACCACTTCATTCACCGTAATTTTATCTATTACTTTCATATAAATTTACGTTGCATGCTGTTATTTATAAAGTAAAGGGTGTTTTTTTAGCAGTGCAGGGAGGGTTTATACGGTACGTAAATGTAAAAATAATTGTAAAATACCTATGTACATGAGTATGTCACGTCATCATCACTTCATTCACGGTAAGATTTCCTATCACTTTTATATAAATTTACGTTGCATGCTGTTATTTATAAAGTAAAGGGTGTTTTTTTAATAGTGCAGGGAGGGTTTATACAGTACGTAAACGTAAAAATAATTGTAAAATACCTATGTATAGGAGTATGTCACGTTATCATCACCTCATTCACGGTAAGTTTTCCTATCACTTTCATAAAAATTTACGTTGCTTCCTGTTATTTATAAAGTAAAGGGTGTTTTTTTTACAGTGCAGGGAGGGTTTATACAGTACGTAAACTTAAAAATAATTGTAAAATACCTATGTACATGAGTATGTCATGTAATTACCACTTCATTCACCGTAATTTTATCTGTCACTTTCATATAAATTTACGTTGCATGCTGTTATTTATAAAGTAAAGGGTGTTTTTTTAACAGTGCAGGGAGGGTTTATACAGTACGTAAACATAAAAATAATTGTAAAATACCTATGTATATGAGTATGTCACGTCATCCACCTCATTCACGGTAAGTTTTCCTATGACTTTCATAAAAATTTACGTTGCATGCTGTTATTTATGAAGTAAAGGGTGGTTTGTTAACAGTACAGGGAGGGTTTATACAGTGTAAATGTATAAATAAATTAAAATATCTATGTACATATAGGCTGATCCTACTTCGCGATTTTCCTGTCTCGTGCCGGGTCCCAGAACCGAACCATCGCGATAATGGAAGGAACACTGTATATATATATATATATATATATATATATATATATATATATATATATATATATATATATATATATATATATATATATATATATACACCCTCACCTCTTGGAACAACGCAAGGATAGGTTCTCAGAAGTGACGTGCACTGTAAATTTCGTGTAATGTAACCAGTCATTTACCATAAGAAACAATGATAATAGGCATATATACGTTCCACAACCATACATAAGCACACTATGCCAAAGATATAAGATAAGTAAAACATATTTTATATGTATATAGCAAAGGCCTGTAGTTACTTATATTAACATGCAAATAGTGTAGAGTATAAAAGATATACAGATTTACAAATAGATATTGTACAGCAAAAAAAATTAACGAACCCTGGGAACAAACCCTTATTTGCAAACGTAAACAAAGATGACATTAGCGGTATATATATATATATATATATATATATATATATATATATATATATATATATATATATATATATATATATATATATATATATATATATATATATATATATATATATATATATATATATATATATATATATATATATATATATATATATATATATATATATATATATATATATATATATATATATATATATATATATATATATATATATATATATATATATATATATATATATACACAACTCTATGAACATCGCGAGGATAGGTTCTGAAAAGTGACGTGTATGTTAAATTCGCGTAATGTAACCAGTTATTTTCCATAGGAAACAATGATAATGGGCATAGATATGTTTCACAACTGTTCATAAACACACTATGCTAAGGATATAAGATAAGTAAAACATATTTTATAAGTACATAACAAAGTAGAAAGACTTGTAGTTATTTATATTAACATGCAAATAGTGTAGAGTATAAAGATATACGGATTTAATGTACAGTAAAGAAATTAATCCACTCTTATTATGTGGTGGGCAATAGGCATACTCTGGGACGTGCGTGGTGGCGGTGAGAACGTAACTTAAGCGGTAGGAGAAGAGGAGGAGGATTTCGGAAAATGAACCTCTATCTGCAAACGTAAACAAGGATAAAATAAAAATAAAAAATAACCAAAGCAAGACTAAAAAACTATAAAAAAATTCCATTATGCAATGCCTGAATGTAAAACACATTCTACTCACTCTATATATGGTGAACAACAGGCAAGGGATGAGCGTGGTGGTGACGAGCATTTGACATAAGTGGTAGGAGAAGAGGAGAACGAACCCCTATCTGCAGACGTAAAAAACAATCAAGGAAAGCAAGCCTAGAAAACTAAATTTTTTCATAATGCAACGCCTGAATTACTGTAACAAAAAAAAGATATAAAACGCATTCTGCTCACTCTATATAGGGTGAGCAACAGGTATGGGACGAGCATAGTCGCGGCGAGCACGTGACTTAAGCGGTAGGAGAAGAGGAGGGAGAAGTGTTTGAACGAACCCCTAGCTGCAAAAATAAATAAATATACACAGCATAAAAAAATGAATAAAAGCAAGACTAGAAAACTAAATATTTTTTTTCATTATGCAATGCCTGCATTACAGTAATGATATAAACAAAAGATATTATGCACATTCTACTCACTCTCTATACAATGAGCAACAGACAATGAGCAGGTGATGTAAGTAGTAGGAAAAGGAGGAGAAGAGGAGGAAGTGGGAGAGCCAACCCTTAGCTGCAGAAATAAATAAAACTAACATAAAAAAAATGAAAAGCAAGACTAGAAAACTAATTTTCTTTTATTATGCAATGACTGAATATAATACTGTAGTATGGTATTAAAAATATAATGTAAAAAAAACTTAAACAGTTACACAGGTGTACTCACTCTATATACGATGGGGCTTTTTCCTTGACGATATTATACAGCAAGTTTGTTTGCTCATCCACGTACATAGCATTTTCTCCATTCTCTCCATAATGTCCGATCGAGAATATGAAGACTTAAGTGAAATTAAATGAACACCAGCTTTTGCACTTTTCTTTATTCTTTCCGCATTTTCACGGATAGTGTGCAGCGTTCTTTCCCTGTGTTGCATCGACAGTTTTATGACCGCCATGCTCTCACCACGCTCATAACGGGCCTACACTTGGTTTCACTTCAAGGTTTATTGTCTTTCTCACTCTATTGGTAGTAGAAAGACTTCCAGTCTTTTCTTGGGCGTTTACTGGCCATGATAGATACGTGCAGTATATAAAATCTGCAAAAATAAACACAGGAAACACAAGCCTTACCACAAAAACAGTTAGAACAAGTGATATATCCACACAGTATGCCCGGTAAAGAGACACTGAAGCACATGGCAGCAAGGTGGGAAAGTGCCTCCGAAGCGGTTGCTTAATTACTACCATGAAATTTTTTTTTTTTTGCACGGCCGTTATTTGTGCACTTCGTATTTTGTACTATTATTTTTTGGAAGCATTCTTCCAATTTCGTGTATTATAGAAACGTGTAAAAAGCGAGTTGAGTATATATATATATATATATATATATATATATATATATATATATATATATATATATATATATATATATATATATATATATATATATATATATATATATATAATATATACAGTGTTCACCCCCTTATCGCGGTAGTTCGGTTCCGGGACCCGGCGCGAACCAAGAAAACCGCGGAGTAGGATCAGCCTATATGTACATAGATATTTTAATTTATTTTTACGTTTACACTGTATAAACCCTCCCTGTACTATTAACAAACCACCCTTTACTTCATAAATAACAGCATGCAACGTAAATTTATATGAAAGTGATAGATAAAATTACGGTGAATGAAGTGGTAATTACATGACATACTCATTTACAATTATTTTTAAGTTTAAGTACTGTATAAACCCTCCCTGCACTGTTAAAAAAACATGAACTATCTCACGTAGGTGAGAGCTACTGGAAATATAAATATATATGCTAGCTCACGTAGCTATCGGACACTACATATATCGCATGATGCAGTACTGTGAGTTATGCTGTACGTACGTATATCTAAATTTGTTTTTTACTATTTTTTACTGTTTTATTATTCTTAGGCTAGGAAATACTTGTTTTATCAATAAAATAATGAAAATTTTAATATTCACTAGGTCACGTAGGTGAGAGCCTTTGCGTTTTCCGAAACACTGATACCGGTATCGTATTTTACGTGGTGCAATACTGTTTACTATTTTTTACTGTTTTATTATTCTTAGGCTAAGAAATACGTTTTTTTATCATTAAAATCATGAAACTACTGGAAATATAAATATATATGCTAGCTCACGTAGCTATCGGACACTATTTCGCATGATGCAATACTGTGAGTTTTACTGTACGTACGTACGGATGTCTAAATTTATGTATATTCTAGCTCACGTAGCTATCGGACACTACATATATTGCATGATGCAATACTGTGAGTTATACTGTACGTACGTATATCTAAATTTATGTTTTTTACTATTTTTTACTGTTTTATTATTCTTAGGCTAGGAAATACTTGTTTTATCAATAAAATAATGAAAATTTTAATATTCACTAGGTCACGTAGGTGAGAGCCTTTGCGTTTTCCGAAACACTGATACCGGTATCGTATTTTACGTGGTGCAATACTGTTTACTATTTTTTGCTGTTTTATTATTCTTAGGCTGAGAAATACTTTTTTTATCTATAAAATCATGAAACTACTGGGAATATAAATATATATGCTAGCTCACGTAGCTGTGACCCCAATACATTGTACGCTATCGAACACTATTTCGCATGATGCAATACTGTGTTATACTGTACGTACGTATATCATTCAGTTATTAGTACAATGTATATTAATTTAAAATTCATTTACTTATTTGATGATTGTACAAAATCTATTGTATTTATTCATTGTAATTTGAACCAAATATTCCTTTTGTAAAGGTTATACTTTTCAAAAGAGGTGGTCAATAAATGTATATATCTATCTATCTAAATTTATGTTTTTTACTGTTTTTTACTGTTTTATTATTCGTAGGCTGGGAAATATTTTTTTTTTATCAATTAGATAATGAAATATGTTTTTTTTTTAAAAAAAAATGAAAATTCTGAGAATTTTTTTTTTTTAATATTTTAATATTTTTGCATATACCCATAAAATAAAATAATAATTTATCCAAAAAAAAAAACCGCGATACAGTGAGAACGCGAACCAAGAAACGCGAATAACCGGGAGAAAACTATATATATATATATATATATATATATATATATATATATATATATATATATATATATATATATACACACAGTGATCCCCCCATTATCGCGGTAGTTCGGTTCCGGGACCCGGCGCGAGACAGGAAAACCGCGAAGTAGGATCAGCCTATATGTACATAGATATTTTAATTTATTTTTACGTTTACACTGTATAAACCCTCCCTGTACTGTTAACAAACCTCCCTTTACTTCATAAATAACAGCTTGCAACGTAAAGTTATATGAAGGTGCTAGATAAAATTACGGTGAATGAAGTGGTAATTACATGACATACTCATGTACATAGGTATTTACAAAAATAATTTGCCAAAAAATAAACCGCAATACAGTGAAAATGCGAACCAAGAAACGCGATACAGCGGGGGATCACTGTATATATATATATATATATATATATATATATATATATATATATATATATATATATATATATATATATATATATATATATATATATATATATATATATATATATATATATATATATATATATATATATATATATATATATATATATATATATATATATATATATATATATATATATATATACATACCTTATTCCTTTTTTCCCTTTTTTTTTTTTCAACTGCAAAATTGCAATATTGCCCCAAAAATATAATAGTAAAAAAAAAATATGAAATTCGCGAATAACGCCCATGCAAAAAAATTGGAATTTTTTTTTTTTCCCATTTTAGTAAAGAATCGACCACCTCGGAGGCACTTTTCTGCCATCCTCCTCCTCTTCTACTGCTTAATGCAAACAGATATTATGAAGAAAATTGAAAAAAAGCATTAAGAACAAACAGCAAACATATTTTCAATATAATATCGTCAGGGAAATAGCGTGCGAGGGTGCATCAGCTGATGCGGAAGTAGCAAAACGTTTGCCGATAGAGGTTCCTTCTCCCGCATCCTCCTCTTCTACTGCTTAATGCGATCGAATATTATGAGAAAATTGAAAAAAAGCATTAAGATCAAACAGCACACAAATTTTCAATATAATATCGTTAGGGAAATAGCATGCGAGGGTGCATCAGCTGATACGGAAGTGTGACAAAACGTTTGCCGATAGTGGTTTGTTCTCCCGCATCTTACTCCTCTTCTACCGTTTAATGCGATCGAATATTATGAAGAAAATTGAAAAAAAACATTAAGAACAAACAGCAAACATATTTTCAATATAATATCGTCAGGGAAATAGCGTGCGAGGGTGCATCAGCTGATACGGAAGTGTGACCAAACGTCTGCCGATAGAAGTTCGTTCTCCCGCATCCTCCTCCTCTTCTACCGCTTAATGCGATCGGATATTATGAAGATAATGGAAAAAAAGCATTTAGAACAAACAGCAAACAAACTTTCGATATACAGTGTTCCCCCCCTGTATCACTTTTCTTGGTTCGTATTCTCACTGTATCGTGTTTTTTTTTTGGATAAATTATTATTTTATTTTATGCGTATATGCAAAAATATTAAAATATTGAAAAAATAAAAATTTTCAGTATTTTCATTTTTTTTATTGAAAAAACATATTTCATTATTTAATTGATAAAAAAAAATTATTTCCCAGCCTACGAATAATAAAACAGTAAAAAATAGTAAAAAACATAAATTTAGATATACGTACGTACAGTATAACTCACAGTATTGCATCATGCGAAATAGTGTCCGATAGCATACAATGTATTGGGGTCACAGCTACGTGAGCTAGCATAGCTATTTATATTTCTAGTAGTTTCATGATTTTATTGATAAAAAAACGTATTTCTTAGCCTAAGAATAATAAAACAGTAAAAAATAGTAAAAAACATAAATACTAACAGTATTGCAACATGTAAAATACGATACCGCTATCAGCGTTTCGGACAAAGGCTTCCACCATCTTCCATTGTCTCGCCTCACTCGTGTGCACCGTTCACGTTGTGCTTATTAATACGATTTGCTTGTGATTTTTTTTACTCGCATATTTTAACCTTTGCAATTCCTCCCAAGCATCCTTCATCTTCTAAGGCTTCTTGTAGTGAGCCTAAGCGGCAAAGGAAAATGTTAACCATAACAGATAAGGTAAGTTTACCTATCACGTACATATAAATTTATGTTGCATGCTGTTTTTTAACAGTGCAGGGAGGGTTTATACAGTAAACGTAAAAATAATTGTAAAATACATATGTACATGAGTTGTCATATAAGTTTACACTTACATGCTGTTATTTGTGAAGTAAAGGGTGGTATGTTAACAGTACAGGGAGGGTTTATACAGTGTAAACGTAAAAATAAATTAAAATATCTATGTACATATAGGCTGATCCTACTCCGCTGTTTTCATGTTTCGTGCCGGGTCCCGGAACCGAACTACCGCGATAAGGGGGGGAACACTGTAATATCGTCAGGGAAATTGCTTGCGAGGGTGCATCAGCTGATATGGAGGCAGCAAAACGTTTGCATCCTCATCCTCACTGCCATCATCATTGTTGCCAGAATAGATGAATGTGAGAAATGATAAATATAAAAAATATACATGTAAGCTGGTAAGTTCTTTCCAGTATCTAAACGATGAAGTACATTTTTATTTAAATTACAGTACTACCATCTGGTAATTAATATATATCTTAAAATGTACCATACAATTGAAAATAAAAACATCTGCAATGTCTGGCAACACTGGCCACCATGCATGCCCCAGTGTATGCCTGTTGCCCACCGTGTAATAGAGTGCATTAATTTGTTTACTGTACAGTAAATCTGAATATCTTTTATACTGTATACTATTTTCATGTTAATAAAGGTCTTTCTGCTTTGTTTTGTACTTATAAAATATGTTTTACTTATCTTATATCTTTGGTATAGTGTGTATATGGACGGTTGTGGAACGAGCTATGCCCTTTATCATTGTTTCCTATGTAAAATGACTCGTCTCTTCACGCGATTTTCCATTTACCCGTCACTTCTGAGAACTTATCTCCACTTTATTCTGAGAACTAGGTATATATATATATATATATATATATATATATATATATATATATATATATATATATATATATATATATATATATATATATATTTTCTTTTTACAAATTGCAGTATAGTATATGGAAGACTGATGAAATTACCATATTAAATCTAGACCCTGCTTTTTTATTATTATAATTTATCCCTGGGGTAAAGGAGAAAGAATACTACTCTCGTCTTTCCATCCTGTCTTGGTAGGCAAGTAAATAAAAAGAACAAACGAATGTGGGCTGGTAGTTGTCACTTTGAAATTTGTTTTATGCTCAAATACAAATAATTAAAATTGGTGAGGTTAACAGGATATGATGAAGCCCTGCTATCTCTGTTCTTTTATTACATTTGTGACTACCGTACAAGCTCCCAATTATCGATGATCTCTGTCCCCTAAGATTTTTTTTTTTTTTTTCAGAAATATTGTATGTTTTTATACAATGTGGACAAGGCAGCCAAAGTACGTACCAATGCTTTGGAAGTATTCAGCAGTTTACTTGAAAAGCACAGTGTGCTATTGGACCTCAGTGAGATGAAAGTGGACCAGTTTATAGAGCGACTATGTATTGACATCAGGGTTGCAAAAGGATCAACTGGTTAGTTAACCAAGTTATTCCATTTTATTCACAAGTCTGTCCGTCTTTATTACTATTTTTTTCTAGAAATCTTCTTCTCTACACTTACCATGCTCGCACCATAGGTATGAGAGTATTACATCTTAGTGCATCTAAGACAGTTGTTTGCTGTTTTATGTGTCACTATCAATTCGCAGTCTTGTGGAATGTTGGAGCTGAGGAATTAATTCTAGATGCCCTTCCTAACACCTCAGGATGGGCTCGAACACAGAGTTGTCACTTCCCGTGTTAAGCTCTATAACCACTGCGCAACTGTGGTCATCTGGAGCATCCAAGATGGTGATAGTGGAAAATTCAGCCTAATAGCTATTTTGAGCTTTAACTGCCTGTTATTTAAGTATATGAACTGGAGTAAGATTATATTTGGAGCTTTAGAAGTCCTTCCATGCCTTTTCATTTTTGCTAATACTGTAATTAGTTTTTTCTTTTTAATTCACTTTAATCTGAGGTCTTTTATAAAGAAATTAGGCTTAGATTTAAACCATGTTTAATGTATCACAAATATAATATTATATGTGAATCAACTTTATTTTTTGTTTTTCAGTTCTACAGCAACAGTTAAGAATATTGGGAATGTTGTTATACTGCTATCCTGAACAGCTGTCCCATCATGCGGTACTCATTTTGAAGATGTACAAAGACCAGCTCAGGAAACATGTAAGCAGTATGAAATTTATTTTGGGGGTGAAAGAGCCTCCAATCTCTTTGGGCCATCAAAAGTGCTTGCCCCGATTTCTTCTTTTAGTTATACCCTAACTTTGTGTGTATGTGTTTGCATTACTACCAGCTACTGTCTTTTGAAATCTGGACATTAAGAATTTATATGCTTAATAGAAATCATGATAGTAAATTATACCATACCAAATATTAGTGTTATATGCCTAGTTGACATCTTTTTACATTAATATTGAACTGCTGGCAAGTTTGCTACACCAAAACACACTAGTGTTAAGTAATGTAGATTAAGTCCTCAGCACCTGTATTAATAATCTTTTCGCCATTATCTTAGACTGGAAAGACTCCCGACCTTATCGCTTTGGCCGGAGTGTTACGGGGACTGACACTATACCTGCATCACTTTCCACAAGGACGCGATGATGATCCCAAACTCTATCAAGAGCTGTACGGCTATGTTAAGAAGATTCTCAACCCTGATTTGAATTTGCCAAGAAGAGATGCTCAGAGAGGTAATGATTATCCAGTAGTATGTTTTATACAATATGGCACTGAACAAAATCTAGCTCTTGTGTTGGGGCCTGGAGTAAACCAGGGAGATCTGAGACCTGGCTCTGGAATATAGGATGGCAATGGGATCTGGTCCAGTATGTTCAGCTTGTATGTGTGTAACTTTGAGCAAATGCGAGCAAGTTTTATTTTTTAATCATGGAGTTTTCTTCCTTCATGGTGGGAGAAGACATTATATATGGGAAAAAAATCTAAATCATAACCTCAACATTTAGTAGCTGTTTAGATTAGATATAAATGCTATAATTCTCTTTACTTCAGTCGTAAATTATCATAGTAATATCTATAATTGATTTTTATGTATTATATATTAAATTGTATGATATACTTATGGAAAACTATATTATTTGTAAGTTAAAATTATGTATAACCCATATCCATACTCCTGATGCTTGGATATACATTTTGATGGTGTAATAGTATTACCTAATATATACAAGGAATGCAGTCCCCCTTGTGAGGGGATGGCCGAATCAGTGCACACTCATTCACCATCGTTTCACTTACTTCTAAAACATCTATCTTACTTGTCACAAACGTTCTTCCAATCTATTCCCTTTTACTCTCACTCGTTCCACAACCATGCACTTTCAGAGACCAATCACATGAGTATTTTGTTGGAGTTTTGCCACTAAAAACTCGCGACTTTTTATGAGAAGAAAATGCGGATGGGGCAATTACCGGTCTTCTTGCTCAACTCCAGTTAATTGAATTTTATAATCATGGCGGGTATATTCTTGTCCCAAGCCTTAGGAGAAGGCAGGATAAAATTCCAGATAAGAGAGAGATTGAACACAAGAAGTCAGAGGTTGCTGTGGGCCTCAGCTAGACTCCAGCCTCCTCCTCCTCCTTCTCCTTCTTCTTCTTCTTTTTTTTTCTAACAGAAAAAATGGATAGCAGTGTTTTATTAATGTCACATTTCCTTTGATCATATATATACTTAAAGTATGCATGTGGAACTATAATACATTGATATGAGAACGGAGGGAAAGTGCTTGTAAGCACGGGATATGCTGTGATACTCAAACTTTTATCTTCTGTATTACTAATATCATGCATTCTAAGGTGAGAGCTATGTGTAGTATTTATGAATTTAATACTTATTGGGAGTTGTTCTACATATATGTTCGTTTCTTCTTATATATTTTCTTTTCATGATATTTTATTTATATCTTAAATGTTAAGAGTTCAATATGACATAACTTCTAGTTTCCCTACTAATTTATTATCGTAATCTTTCTTCTCATCTTTCTAGCCTGCATGGAACTCCTCCACACCCATGGTGCAAAATTCTCAAACCAGCTTTTTGATGATTGTACAACCATTTTTTCATGGCTCCTTAAATGGTGTAATCACCATAACCGTGATGACCACAAGGCTGCTGTTCCTGCCATGGACACTTTTATGCTTGTCATTGCTAATATATTAGATCTACATGCTGGAGAAGATGATAAGAAAGGGAAGCAAGTTTTCAAGGTAAGCACTGACCAAATTGTCTCATTTTTTTCACTTTCTTCACATAAAATGCTTTCTTGCTAGTCTTTAGGGATATTTAGTAAGAGAGTTTGTCCTCTTAATTTTTTCAAAGTCTGTAATAGGAGAAATCTATGGCCTCATATTCTTTACATGTTACAGGAAGTTACTCAATAGGTTGTTCCTCAGTGGTTGGGTAGGGGACTGCAGTAGAGTAGTTGTTAGAATACTTGACTTAGGATGTAACAGACCTGCAATCAAGCCCATCGATGGCCATCAGAAAGGACATCCGACCTTAATTCCCCATCTACAATCTGTCTGTATCCACCTCCATAATGTTAATTAATAGTGATACATAAAACGTAAAAGAAAAAAAAAGAATGGTGGTTTGGTAGAAGAAATTGTCTCTAATATTCCTGAACTTCTTAGTAGTCAACTAAATATATGTATTCGATGTTGGGGGAGAAGATTTCCAGCCTCATATTTCTAGCATGTTAATTGTTAGTGATGTGTTGGACTGGCTGTTCTCCATACTTATATATCTTTTTCATCCACAATATGATTTTTAGAAAGGTTAGGCTAGACGAAGTCTATTGAACCCATGAACCCTTATATCTGTATTTTCAATTACGACCACTATTGGTATTGACAGGATATTAACTCTCATTTAGAAAAAATAATATTAGTGTTTTGACTTATGTGATTATGTCATATATGTATCTTGTGGAAGAATATTGCTTAATTTTTTTTTTGTGGGCGATGGTACCAGGAATAATATTAAAGAAAGTATTTTTTAGTTTCTTTTCTGGAGTATCAGGTTTATTTTTTTTTAATATTTTTTGTGTGTAACAATTTGCCTGATTAGTTTGTAGATGGTAATATATAAGTACATAGAGAAACATCAGTTTATTTTCAAGGTTTATAGAATACCATTAGCATAGATAACTTTTGTAGAGCACTGATAAATCCTCTGTTTTACAGTATTTGTTGCAAGAATACAATCATCTTTTGGAACGTAACAGCGGTACTTCCAGTGTCAGTTTAGCTGTCAAAGGATATGGGCTGCTCTCGGGTGCTTGCGTGAAATATCTCTCAGAAACGGAGGTTAATACTATGTTTAACCAAGTCTTGGCAGCTAGCCAGTATACTTTTTATCAGTGAGTGTATATTCATTCTTCCTTTTTTTTTTTTTTTTTTTTTTTTAGTAGTGCATTAAAGTATCTTGTTTAGAGGGCTGCAGTCTAGCAGTGGTCAAAGCACTTGCCTTGGGTAGTGACTGATCCACGATTGAACCCACTGCAAGAGCATTAGGAAGGATATCAAGTCTTAATTCCCCAGCTTCATCCTGTGTCCACCCCCATATTGGGAAAACACAGTGACACACAAAACGATAAACAACAACAACAGTATTTTGTCATGGACCAGATACTGTGTTGTGATCACATGAATCTCATTTTATGGTTATTCGTTATTATACTTTCACTTCTTATTATTACGGGTATCGTAACCAATTTTTGGATTTTGTTATGACAACCAAAATTGTGTCGTAGAAATATGTGATCAGCATTTTGTTTTTTCCTTGTAACCTATCATGATTATCCTTTATCTTGGTATTCACCTCACTGCAGCAAGCCTACTTCATGACCATTTTTCACCTTTCTTTTGTCTTTCAAAATGGAACACTGCATCTCGTTCATGCTATAAGATACTCGTCAGTATTTGAGCAGCTTAAGATAATTACTGTTCAGTTATCATAGAAACTAAGAAATAATCTAATGAATTGCTTAGAATTTCTATGTATGTAAAATTCTTTAACTTTATCATTACATTTGTGTTTAAACCATTCGAAATTACTTATAAAACTTTATTAAGTGCTCTGTGGAATTGCTTTGTATCTCTGTTTTATTAATTGAGTTTGAATACCAAATATATATATATATATATATATATATATATATATATATATATATATATATATATATATATATATATATATATATATATATATATATATATATATATAACCAAATAAGCACATTACATATGTGAAAATCTGAATAAATTTTTTTTTTTTTTTTTACCCCGACCGGGACTCGAACCTAGGACTTATGATAACTAAGTCAAGGCGCTACCACTACACCACAGAAGGTTAAAAGGAATCCAACCTTATAGCTTATATCTGCTATACTTAGGAATGAACGCATTCTATCTGAATGCCACTATGTTCATATTATAGATTCCCCAACCTCACTCGTGGCTTCATTTTAGCATTTAATTCAATTCCCAATCTCATTCGGGCCATGAAATAACCAAATAAGCACATTACATATGTGAAAACATAAGTCCTAGGTTCGAGTCCCGGTCGGGGTAAAAAATGATTCATGTTTTCACATATGTAATGTGCTTATTTGGTTATTTCATGGCCCGAATGAGATTAGGAATTGAATTAAATGCTAAAATGAAGCCACGAGTGAGGTTGGGGAATCTGTAATATAAACATAGTGGCATTCAGATAGAATGCGTTCATTCCTAAGTATAGCAGATATAAGCTATAAGGTTGGATTCCTTTAAACTTCTGTTGTGTAGTTGTAGCACCTTGACTTAGTGATCATAAGTCCTAGGTTCGAGTCCCGGTCGGGGTAAAAAATGATTCATATATATATATATATATATATATATATATATATATATATATATATATATATATATATATATATATATATATATATATATATATATATATATATATATATATATATATATATATATATATATATATATATATATATATATATATATATATATATATATATATATATATATATATATATATATATATATATATATATATATATATATATATATATATATATATATATATATATATATATATATATATATATATATATATATATATATATATATATATATATCTATCTATCTCTCTCTCTCTCTCTCTCTCTCTCTCTCTCTCTCTATCTATCTATCTATCTATCTATCTATCTATCTATATATATATATATATATATATATATATATATATATATATATATATATATATATATATATATATATATATATATATATATATATATATATATATATATATGGAAGGAAAAGCCCATTAAATAAAACAACGAAAATATATATATATATATATATAAAGTACTTATTAATTTCATGACCTAAGCTGGTCACCTTATCAAAGTACAATGGCAAGAGATACTTTGTACTTTGATAAGGTGACCAGCTTAGGTCACGAAATTAATAAGTACTTTATATATATATATTTTCGTTGTTTTATTTAATGGGCTTTTCCTTCCAGTTTAGACTGTATGTTAACAGTTCAGTGTTATTAATATATATATATATATATATATATATATATATATATATATATATATATATATATATATATATATATATATATATATATATATATATATATATATATATATATATATATATATATATATATATATATATATATATATATATATATATATATATATATATATATATATATTATTTCTTTATTTATATATACTCACACACACACACAAACAATTCATGAAATCATTGGTATTCTTGTATTTAGGTCTAGCGAGATGCTGGAGAATAAGTTGTCAAATTTTCCATCGTACATTGAGTCTTTGGCTATTATTATCAGCAATATGACAATGGTGAGTAGCTATTATTATCAGCAATTTTGCAATAATGATTACCTATTAGTATGAGTAATATGACAATGGTAAATATCTATTATTATCATCAATATGACAATAACGAATAGCTTCCTTTATATTCTACTTCTTAATTTCATACCAGAAAAATTAGACAAACTGTCATATCCTCATTTTAAGTAACTGTATACCTGACTGTTCAATTATTAATGTTCTCTGTGAAATGGAATAGAGTAGGCAACTTTTCTTCTACTTTAAAAGAGGATTTTTCTCTTTTAAATCTGAATCCATACTTATATAAACGTAGATTATATTTCCGCATTTAGAATAAATTTGACTTAGCTTCTCTTCAAACAGTGAACAGCGTTCACAACAGTCTTTGTGAAGTTTGTGAGCTATGTATACATGGGGACTGCAGTAGCGTAGTTATTAGTATATTTAACTCAGGAGGAGACAGGCCTGTGATCAAGCCCACCGCAGAGTATTAGGAAGGGCATCCTGGCCTGATTCCCCAGCATGATCTGTCTGTGTCCACCTCATAATGGGAATTAATAGTGACAAAAAAATGTATTATGTTTTCCAATATTATATTCTTTTGAGTATATCTTCTAGCACAATACTATGTGCAAAGGAGGAGAGGATGAGCAAGGCATTTTAAAATCCCTCTTCCCTAGTTATTTTACTAGCATTGTAGTGATTCTGCTAAGCATAGCATGATAATGCATCTCATTGATATATAATTGATATACAATAACTACTCCTTGTTCTTTTACACAGGTAAACGATGTTATAATTGATAGTGTTCTGAAGTTATCTCTTGATTTGGTGGAACATTTTCCTCAAATAGCCAAACCCTTAACGCCGCTCGCATATCGAGCTATTTTCACCCTCCTACACACTGTTTACAATAAACAAGAATATTTCCATGAATTCGTACATAGATTTGGTGAGTCTTACTGTGCTATGTTTTAAAAGAAAATAATTTATCTTATGTGTCGGTTAACTCTTTTTGTTTTGAGATCACTGCGATGAACATTCAACACATGACTTATGCTTAGATATCTCTTACTTTAGTATCAAGAAAACTGCCTCCTCGACAGTTGCCCCCTGACAACAACTCCCAACAATTTCCCCCAGACAGCTGCTCCATAGAACAATTGCTTCATTGATTCTTTATTAAGAAAAATTGTCCAGTTAAAGGATTGAGGCTAGCTTTGGTTAGGATGGAATTTGCATTGTAGGCAAATTTAATTACAGAAATATAATTTGAAATAAAGACAAATATACGGGGCAGCTGTCCTTTGGGAGTAGTTGTACTATGGGGGCAGTGGTATTGTGGAGGTAGTTGTCCTATGGGGGCATATGTTCTTTGGGAGCAGTTGTCCTAGAACAATTCATATTTTAACTAGTCAGAGCTGCGCTTGTAGAATTGGCACTTATCATAACCTAAGTGCATGAATTACTGTGCAACCATTGATTCCATATATTAAGTAATATACGTAGTTAGCTTGTCACAAGGGCTAATGACATGATAGACTATAACTTGACAGTTGTGGCTGTTGCACTGTAGAGATGTGTCAAACTTATATTTTGTCATTAGTATGATTTATAAGGCGTAGTCAGGGAAGTCTTTAGAATAGACAGTTAATCCTCATTTAGAAGACCTAGTTCAGTTCATTATTAAATGATATAACAATTTGTATTAAAACATGATACCTATATTAAGAATGCATATATAAGAATTGAAAATAGAGACTCGAATGTGAAATACTCTTTTTGCTCACCTCATATTTCATGCAGGAAATACAATTTGGGCTTCATTTCTCTCCTGCCACAAAGTATATTTCATTTATTATTTTATACCTGGTTGTGGAAAAGTAGGATTTCCTTACTTGTATTCCCTACATATTGGATTAGCTGAGTAAATGAGATTGAAAAATGAGGCAGGCAATCCCTTCCTCGAATGTTTTTTTTTTCTCACAAAATAATATCCAGAGGAGGTATGTCTATATTGGGAAGTCTAAGCCCTGCTACCTTAGTTTCTAAAGACTTATGAGTTCTTTTTCCTGTTTCACAGTGTACGGATTAGTGCTACTAACTTGTTCTCATGCTCCGGAGTTTGAAGCAGTGCTGGAAATAGAAAATAGTGCAATTCATGGAGGTGAAAAGTGGAATGGCTTAAAAAATGAACTAACAACATATAAATCATTTTTACCTCTATGGAAAGCCTTGTTGCTCCCAGAGAGATTGGAAAGTATCAAAGTCATGGGTATGTATGATATTATTTAGATTTTCCACTTAGTATAAATCAAGAATTTCTTTTATAAAAGTGATATTGAATGTGTTATATAGGGGAAAGGACATTCAAAATACCTTCGTGGTATCCACTACTCTAATGCAAGCATGAGGGTTAGCATGTTCTCTCTTCCCTGGTGGGTGTTTTATATTTATATTTGTATGGTGTATGGAAAGGATGACCATAATCGTTTCAAGTATGATATATTATATTTGTATGCCTTTGCATAAATGTTCTGAAAATGTGTCTTATGCTCTTAGTCATATCTGTTGCTGCTGAGTCCCCATGCATACTCAACTTACCGAAATCTCTGGGTGGGCTAGTAATTTATTTAACCATTTTATATCAAGGAAATGTTTTTCCCAAAAAATATTTTTGAAAACGTTCATACCCCTAGTGTTCTAGGATGAGAATCTTCCCTGCAGTTTAAGGGTTAAATAAGTTCCCACGCATTGGCGGGTGTGTTACACCTTCACGTTTGTAGTCTGCAGCCAGAATGACCTCAGTGGTGGCTTTGTCATATTTTTATATTGGTATTCTAAGGTATGACTAAATGTGGCCTGTATTGTTTGGCTTTTGTGAAGATCGAGGTAGTGCAGTGATTTAAGCACTTGAAAAGTGTCAGACCTGTGTTCTATCTCACCATGGGGTATTAGGAAGGGCATCGAGCCTTAATTCCCCAACTCCAACTTATATGTGTCCACCTCCATTCGAATGGGTATTAAGAGTGACAAATAACAGCAGGCAGCAACAACATTCTTTGGCAGTTGCAATGCATTTTCATATATGATTAAGTATGCATATGAAAACAATATTCTTAAAATTTTCAAACAGTGTGTTACCTTTAACGCTGATGCCTTCCTTTCCTAAAATAAACACCATTGTTATCTCAAGACAGTGTTGTAGGGGAGACGATACAGTTTTGCACTTTTTCTGGAAAGTTTAAAATTCTCATCAAGTAGTCAAATAGTTTATATATATATATATATATATATATATATATATATATATATATATATATATATATATATATATATATATAATATATATATATATATATATATATATATATATATATATATATATATATATATATATATATATATCTCATAAGTATCACTAAGTAAAAAATGGAACCGATCAGGAGACGGGAAGACACGAGCTTTTGGGCTCTTTCCCGTAAACACAACTAGGTAATTACAGTGGACCCTCGCTATATCGCGGTTCACCTATCGCGAATTCAGTGCATCGCGTTTCTTTTTTTGGCTAGCCTTTTTTTTCTGGGTATATTCGAGAATATTGAAATATTAAAAAATTAAAATTTTCAGTATTTATTTTATATTATTGAAATTTTTTTTTTTTTTTCATTATTTTATTGATAAAAAAAGTATTTCCCAGCTTAAGAGTAATAAAACAGTAAAAAGTAGTAAAAAACTTAAATTTGAACATGTAACTCTGCACCATAGAAAGTACAATACCAGTATTGGCGTTTTGGAAAACGCAAAGGGTCACACCTACTTGAGCTAGCACATATTAAATTTCCAGTATTTTCATTATTTTATTGAAAAAAAAAGTATTTCTTAGGCTAAGAATAATAAAACCGTAAAAAATAGTAAAAATCATAAATTTAAAAATGTAACTCACAGTACTGCACCATGTAAAATGCGATACCGGTATCGGCATTTCGGAAAACGAAAAGGGTCACACCTACATGAGCTAGTACATATTAAAATTTCCAGTATTTTCATTATTTTATTGATAATAAAAGTATTTCCTAGCCTAAGAATAATAACAGTAAAAAATAGTAAAAAAACATAAATTTAAGCATATAACTCACAGTATTGCACCATGTAAAATACTGTACGATAGCGTACATTGCATTGGCGTCTTGGAAAATGCAAAGGGTCGCATCTACGTGAGATAGTTCATGGGATGCTATTGGCTGAAAGGGTGGGAGACTACGAATCACAAAATTGTTTTTCTGTATGTCCTGTATCATGGGGTCTGATTGGCTTTTTGATTGAAGCTTCATTTTTCCAGCGTCTTCCATTGTCTCGCCTCACCCGTTTAGTCTAACTCACGTGTGCGCTATTCGCGTTGTGCTTCTTAATAGGTTGTGCTTGTGATTTTGTGACTTTCGTTTTTCAAATTCTGCAATGCCTCCCAAGCGTCCTTCATCTTCTACGGCTTCTGGTAGTAAGCCTAAGCTGCAAAGGAAGATTTTGACCATACCAGAATAGGTAAAACTGTTAGATATGCTGAAGGAAGGAAGAAGGTGTGCAGATGTCAGCCACCATTTGGGCATCAACAAATGTACTGTTCGATACATCAAATGGGACGAGGCAAATATCAGGTAAACAGTGACTATTTCATTTAGTAAAACAGCAAAGAGGGTCATAGCACCCCCCAATAAGATAGTGCAGATGCTGCTTTGGCCCTGTGGATTGCTTATTTGCAGGAAGAAGAACATCAGATTAGGCACCAGTATCATACAAACAAAGGCGAAGAAGCTGTATGAGACAATCACTACAAGCGAACCCGACGACGACAGTGACAACCATGAGGAGGAGAGAGAGAAGAAGATATCAACGACCCACAATCAGAACCCTCCAGTGAATTTCCACCAAGGAACCAATCGTTCTTGACAAGCAAGGGATGGTTCACCAAATTTGAAAACCTCTATGGCCTAAAGAGCGTTTCGGTGCATGGCGAAGCTGCCTCTGCAGATACAGCTGCAGCTGAAGATTACGTGAAAAATTACTTCAAGAAAATTATCGAGGAAGGCGAATATGCTCCTGAGCAAGTCTTTAACATGGATGAGATTGGTTTATTTTGGAAGAGAATGCTGTCTCGCACTTTTCTCTTCAAGGAATAAGCTAAAGGCCCGGGATTTAAAGCGCACAAAGACCGCATTACCCTCATCATGTGCGGGAATGCTGCTGGCTTTATTTTAAAGCCCGGGCTTATCTACAAATCTATGAACCCTAGAGCTTTGAAGAACAAGAATAAGAATCTGCTGCCAGTGTATTGGATGCATAACCCTAAGGCCTGAATCACGAAAAGCCTCACATCGGACTGGTTTCACCAATGCTTTATCCCTCAGGTCAAAGTTTATCTTGTGGCGGAGGGACTTGAATTTAAAGTCCTTCTTTTGATGGATAATGCTGGTGGCCACGCAACTGATCTTGAATATGACGATGTTCAATCAGAATTCCTGCCACTGAATGCGACATCACTGATTCAGCCTATGGATCAGGGCATTATTCTTGTGATCAAGGCCCTCTTCACACGAAATGCCCTGGCGAACCTGGTTGAATCCATGGATGCAGACAAAGAATTTGCACTTGCATGAACTGATCGACTGCAACTCGCAGCCTTTGACTGATGAAGAGTTGGATTAAATGAGAAATTCAGTTGGCGAAGAAGAGGAAGAAGAACAACCAGAGGAAACGCACAAAAAAATCGAAGAAGCTGGCTTTACACTTGAACATCTGGCAGCTATGTATGAATATGTGAAAGCAGTCCAACACCTCTCGCAGGAACATGACAATAATATGGTTCATTCGGTGACCTGCAATCTCCACGACAATGCTATGACTCCTTACAAGACCATATTCCAGTAAATGAAGAAACAGTGACAGCAACTCCCCATTACCATGTTCTTCTCTCGCAAAAAGCAACCGTAAAGCTGTCATTGGCTGCGGAATAATTTCCTTTGGAGTATGTACACGTTATCATCACCTCATTCACGGTAAGATTACCTATTACGTTCATATATATTACGCATGCTTGCTGTTATTAATAAAGTAAAGGGTGATTTTTTTACAGTGTAGGGAGGATTTATTCAGTAAAGGTAAAAATAAATGTGAAATACCAATGTATATGAGTATGTACACTTCATCATCACCTTATTCACAGCAAGTTTACCTATCACTTTCATATAAATTTGCACTTGCACGCTGTTATTAATAAAGTAAAGGGTGTATTTTTTTAGCAGTGCGGGGAGGGTTTATATTGTAAAGGTAAGAATAAATGTAAAATACCTATGTATATATTGTGCTCCTACTTCGCGGATTTTCACCTATTGCAGCCAGTCCCAGAACCGAACCCCTGCGATAAACGAGGGAGCACTGTATATATATATATATATATATATATATATATATATATATATATATATATATATATATATATATATATATATATATATATATATATATATATATATATATATATATATATATATATATATATATATATATATACAGTGTTGCCTCACTTATCGCGGTAGTTCGGTTCTGGGACCCGCCGCGAACCAAGAAATCCGCGAAGTAGGATTCGCCTATATGTACATAGATATTTTAATATATTTTTACGTTTACACTGTATAAACCCTCCCTGCACTGTTAAAAAAACACCCTTTACATTATAAATAACAGCAAGCAACGTAAATTTTTATGAAAGTGATAGATAAAATTACAGTGAATGAGGTGATAATGACGTGACATACATATCATTTACAATTATATTTTCGTTTACGTACTGTATAAACCCTCCCTGCACTGTTAAAAAAAACACCCTTAACATCATAGGTAACAGCAAGCAACGTAAATTTTTATGAAAGTGATACGAAAACTTACCATGAATGTGTTGATGACGTGACATACATACTCATTTACAATTATTTTTTTGTTTACGTACTGTATAAACCCTCCCTGCACTGTTGAAAAAACACCCTTTACATTATAAATAACAGCAAGCAACGTACATTTTTATGAAAGTGATAGATAAAATTACGGTGAATGAGGTGATAATGACGTGACATACATACTCATTTGCAATTATTTTTTCGTTTACGTACTGTATAAACCCTCCCTGCACTGTTAAAAAAACACCCTTTACATTATAAATAACAGCAAGCAATGTAAATTTTTATGAAAGTGATAGATAAAATTACGGTGAATGAGGTGATAATGACGTGACATACTCATTTACAATTACTTTTTCGTATACGTACTGTATAAACCCTCCCTGCACTGTTAAAACAACACCCTTTACATTATAAATAACAGCAAGCAACGTAAAGTTTTATGAAAGTGAAAGATAAAATTACGGTGAATGAGGTGATAATGACGTGACATACTCATTTACAATTATTTTTTCGTTTACGTACTGTATAAACCCTCCCTGAACTGTTAAAGAAACACCCTTTACATTATAAATAACAGCAAGCAACGTAAATTTTTATGAAAGTGATAGATAAAATTACGGTGAATGAGGTGATAATGACGTGACATACATACTCATTTACAATTATTTTTTCGTTTACGTACTGTATAAACCCTCCCTGCACTGTTAAAGAAACACCCTTTACATTATAAATAACAGCAAGCAACGTAAAGGTTTATGAAAGTGATAGATAAAATTACCATGAATGAGGTGATAATGACGTGACATACATACTCATTTACAATTATTTTTTCGTTTACGTACTGTATGAACCCTCCCTGCACTGTTAAAAAAACACCCTTTACATTATAAATAACAGCAAGCAACGTAAAGTTTTATGAAAGTGATAGATAAAATTACGGTGAATGAGGTGATAATGACGTGACATACATACTCATTTACAATTATTTTTTCGTTTACGTACTGTATAAACCCTCCCAGCACTGTTAAAAAAACACCCTTTACATTATAAATAACAGCAAGCAACGTAAATTTTTATGAAAGTGAAAGATAAAATTACGGTGAATGACGTTATAATGACGTGACATACATACTCATTTACAATTATTTTTTCGTTTACGTACTGTATAAACCCTCCCTGCACTGTTAAAAAAACACCCTTTACATTATAAATAACAGCAAGCAACGTAAATTTTTATGAAAGTGATAGATAAAATTACCATGAATGAGGTGATGATGACGTGGCACATACTCATTTACAATTATTTTTTCGTTTACGAACTGTATAAACCCTCCCTGCACTATTAAAAAAACACCCTTTACATTATAAATAACAGCATGCAACGTAAATTTAAAAAAAAAAATGAAAATACTGAAAATGTTTTTTTTCAATATTTTAATATTTTTGCGTATACCCATAAAATAAAATAATAATATATCCAAAAAAAAAAAAGCGATAGAGTGAGAATGCGAACCAAGAAGCGCGAATAACCGGGGTAACGCTGTATATATATATATATATATATATATATATATATATATATATATATATATATATATATATATATATATATATATATATATATATATATATATATATATATATATATATATATATATACCTAGTTCTCAGAATAACGCGGAGATAGGTTCTCAGAAGTGACGGGCAAATGGAAAATCGAGTATAAAAACTTGTCATTTTCCATAGGAAACAATGATAAGGGGCATAGCTCGTTCCACAACCGTCCATAGACACACTATACCAAAGATATAAGATAAGTACATAACAAAGCAGAAAGACCTGTAATTATTTGTATTAACATGCAAATAGTGTTCAGTATAAACGATATACAGATTTACTGTACTGTAAGCATATTAATGCACTCTATTATGCCGTTGGCAACAGGCTTACACTGGGACATGCATGGTGGCCAGACACACCATACCAAAGGTATAAGATAAGTAAAACTTATTTTATAGTACATAACAAAGAAGAAAGACCAGTAGTTATTTATATCAACATGCAGATAGTGTACAGTATAAAAGATATACAGATTTACTGCACAGTAAGTAACTTAATGCACTCAATTATGCCATTGGCAACAGGCTTACACTGGGACGTGCATGATAGCCAGGGTTGCCAGATAAAGCGGATGTTTTTATTTTCAAATGTATGGTACATTTTAGGATATATATTAATTACAAGATGGTAGTACATACTGTAATTTAAATAAAAATGTACTTCATCTATAAGATACTTGAAATAACTTACCAGCTTACATGTATATATTTTATATTTATAATTTCTCTCACTCATATATGCTGGCAACACTGATGTTGGCGGTGAGGACGAGGATGCATACGTTTTGTCACACTTCCGTATCAGCTGATGCACCCTCACATGCTATTTCCCTGACGATATTATATTGAGAATATGTTACCTGTTTGTTCTTAATGCCTTTTTTCAATTTTCTTCATAATATGCGATCGCATTAAGCTGTAGAAGAGGATGCGGGAAAATGAACCTCTATTGGCAAACGTTTTGCTACTTCCGCATCAGCAGATGCACCCTCACACGCTATTTCCCTGACGATATTATATTGAAAATATGTTTGCTGTATGTTCTTAATGCTTTTTTCAATTTGCTTCATAATATCGGATCCCATTAAGTGGTAGAAGAGGAGTAGGAAGCAGGAGAACGAACCTCTATCGGCAAATGTTTTACTACTTCCATATCAGCTGATGCACCATCACACGGTATTTCCCTGACGATATTATATTGAAAATATGTTTGCTGTTTGTTCTTAATGCTCTTTTTCCATTATCTTCATAATATCCGATCGCATTAAGCTGTAGAAGAGGAGGAGGATGGCGGAAAAGTGCCTCCGAGGCGGTCGATTTTTTACTAAAATGAAAAAAAAAAATCACTTTTTTTTTTGCATAAGCTTTATTCGCGAATTTCGTATTTTTTTGCTATTATTTTTTAGGGGCGATATTGCAATTTCACTGATAAAAAAAAGCATTGAAAAATGAAAAGGTATATATATATATATATATATATATATATATATATATATATATATATATATATATATATATATATATATATATATATATATATATATATATATATATATATATATATATATATATATATTTAACTCTCTCTCTCTCTCTCTCTCTCCTCTCTCTCTCTCTCTCTCTCTCTCTCTCTCTCTCTCTCTCTCTCTCTCTCTCTCTCTCTCTCTCTCTCTCTCTCTCTCTCTCCTCTCAATTTGAAATATCGCCCCAATTTCACAGGCATGTGTTCAGTAGAATATGTTCTCATTCAGTGGTTAGTGTAAGCATTTTGTTTTACCAAAATGGAAATACAGTATTATAGATTCTAGAACACTTATTTTTTTTCTTGGAAATATTTTTAGTATATACCTAAATTTTTTCTTTTCCAAGGTATGCCTGCCACCATCAAAATGGAGATTAGTGCCATTCTCTATTCAGAATTCATTAATTGCACTTTGGAAATCACGGAAAAATTAGACCTTGAGACCTTTAAAGACAGTGAAATTAAAATGGTATGTTTCTTCACTTTTAATAAAGGTAGTTATAGATAAAAGAAACAATCCACGTATTTACTGCATTATCATTGAGCTTACCGAGAGGGATAGTGCAGCTGAGGAGGTTGGCAATCCCTCCTCAAAGCATCTTGACAGAGGAGTGATGTGTTTGCTTTACTTGCTTAATCGTACGGCCTCAATTTTTCTGCAATTATTGCGACAAACCTCGTGGCTCAGTGGGAGATAACATCTCAGCTGAAAAATAATTTTTAAAAGAATAATACCACATATTCCCAATGTCTTTAAAACCAATTACTGTACTGTACAAGTATAATTCCTGGCCCACTTATCCTGTAGGTGACTCAAGCAAGGTGGAAGAAGGGAATTGTGGCAGTCTTGTAGCCTAAAGGAGCTAAGAGGAGTGATCGAAGTATATTAAGTTCTGTTCAGTGCGTGTGCTCTGACTCTGCCACCTTCATTACAAGGGGGATTGCGGCCATTTTATATGCATCTACAAGTGATGAGATATTGGGAGGGCTGGCTGTCCCTCTCCATCTAAATAATATTTCTTGTAACGTAGTAGCTGGTTTAGGTGTAGTTTATCAATGTTGTATGCCATATTGAATAATGGTAAAGTTATTTCATTATTTGAAATTTATTTTTTTGGAAACTAAATATTGGTGTATATGATCATGACTTTCATTATTGAGTGATGGGATCACAGTAGTGCTGTGATGGGATCACTCAGTCCAGGAATTGAAGGACCTGTGTTCAAGCCTACTGTGGGGCATTAGGAAGGGCTTCCAGCCTTAATTTTCCAATTCCAGCCTGTCTGTGTTCATCTGCATTCTCTTGGAGATAAATAGCAAGTCTGAATGACAATGATCACTTTCATTATTGAGGGACTCAGGAGCTTGTACTTTCTAGGATGAGGAGTTAGTCAGCGAGGAGGTTGCCACATCTGATCCTGTATCTGGCCTTAGACCTAGAAACCAAAAAGATTTTCAAGTGAGATATATTAATTTCTTGGTGTTATTTACTCGGTAATTTTTTCCAAATAATGTAAAAGAATTTCTGATGGTACAAACAGGTTTTTGAGGTTTGTTCTAAAGTTTACTCTCTTTTAATTAAACAATTTGCAATGTAATATTGCAAATAATTCATTATAACCTTCATAATTGATGCTTTTGATGTATGCTGTTATTTGAAATACAATGTGATGTTATTTATTTTCACTTGTAGACACACGCAGAGGGGCTACAATTTTCATAAAATAATATCTTTCTTTATTTTGCCTTGTTGTACTTTATATCATTGTTTGATTTCTTGGCGTGGCGACATTAATTTATTTTATATTCCTTGCTGCAGACAGCTGGGATGGCCATATGTAGAGAGAGATGCTAGATAAAATATTTATTGTGACTTTTATCTTGTATATTACTACTAATAATTTTTTTATGATGATACATTAGCATATTTATATACATTACACTTCTGAACAAGGAAGACAGGTGGCAGTACTTCATCACTTTCTATGTATATTTATCCATATAATTTTTTTGTGGCAAGAAAAATTTGTTTATGGAAGGGATTGGCAGCCCTTAGCACCCCTAACCCTTTTAGTTTTCTTTTATGATGCTCAGGGAATATGGGTTCAGCATTCTCTTTCCTACCACTACTTAGAATAAGCGAGCAAGCACAGAATCAGTAGTGGCTTTCTTTAAGGAATTAGGGCTGTTTGGCTTGGCAGCTTAGGGAACAATAGCTGCACCCAAGTTCATATGTGAACCCCATGTTATTTTATTTATAGGTATATGTCAACTTAGAATCCTTATTTTGTGAAGTTTTGCCCTTGCAAAGTGAGGCTCATCTAGAAAAGCAAGTGCCCCGTCTCGTCAAGTTTTTCGTCCGGCAGTCTCTCCTGCAACCTCTCGTATCCTCACACTATTCTGTGATCACTACTGTGCTGACTTGTAACCAACATTATTTCCTCATCAAGATTAAAGAGGTTATCTCTTATTTCATTACATTTTTGCATTATTTAGTTATAAAAGATGTTTGTAGCATGAGTCAGGATATAATTTTGAATATAAAACATGATGAAGCTTAGAGAATGCACATACAAATAAAAATATTAAGAATCATCATGACCCAAATTATTCAAACGACATTATTTACTGAGAATCATGTTTGTATGT
>JAXCGZ010020898.1:57500-60000 GCA_037179515.1 Halocaridina rubra | reverse complement strand
ACCTCTGATTTATACTGTTTGCTTATCAGAGAATATTTTCAGAAAGTGGAGGACAAGCAGAAGTATATACAAGAGTTATAGCGGTTAAACTGGCTTTTGCCAGGCAGCGACGTAAAGTTGATCAGAAGAGAATGCTTGAGAGCAGAAATGTAAGTTAAGCTTTAAATTTTTTAGTAAAACATACAGCTGTAGATTCAGTTTTTATTTTTTTTTATTTATTTTTTACTTAATCACTATACAGGGTATAGTCAAAAAAAAAAAAAAAGTAGCATGCCTTCAGCTTTCCCTGCCCCTTTTTCCCTCTGCTGAAATTTGTATTCAATTAGAAATAAAGAATCCTAAGGTGACTTCATTTACTCGAGACTGGTATAGAGGTGTGTATATGCCTGCTCTCTGCCACAAGAAATTCAGTTTGCTTTTAAAACTCACGTTATAGACTGCTTTTGTTATGATCAGCTATAAATTTTTTCTAATGTGTTAAAATTTGATGTATCTTCTATAAGCTTACCATAAATATAGATACAGTCTTCACGCATCAGATAAGATACCCACCCTCTAGTGAACCATGTAGATATACTTTTTTTTTTATTGTCAATGTCCTGATTTTTTCTATAAATTTTTTTCTCACAGAATACATTTAAAAAGATTTTACTAAGAGCAGGATGTGCTGCATTCTTGCTGCCTCCATTTTATGTCAAGTTTTGTGATCACACTGCTATCTCAAGCAAAATATACCGTTATAGAAAAAATAATTTTTTTTTTTTTAACAGATAGATAAAACAGCAATGCAGAGAGTACAGTTGGCTATTCTACGTCTTGTTGGCAGCCTAGACCCAGAGCTTAGTCTTTGTATTATTCCCCAGGATCCAGAGGCTCTAGCTGCAGCCGCAGTTCGATGGGACACCGTTAAGCACATTAAGTTTGCTGTTCCATTTGAACAGAATAAAATTGATGTGTATCTGGGTAAGTTTCTTTGGAGAAAAAGTGTTGATTTAAGTTCTTGATTGTTGTTTTCGATGTCACAAATTATCCCCATTCGAAAGTGGGTGAACAGAGATTGGAGCTGAAGAATTAAGGCTGGAGGCCTTTTGTAAAATGAGCACGAATGTGGTTTCGTTACTTATTGAGTCGAGTACTCTAACCACTTTGCTACAGTGGCCACCAAATTATTGCTTTTCTAAGTAACAAAGAAAATTCTTGTACTTTGTCTTGAATTAATGTTGTGAAGAACGCTGGGATATTAAGATTAGATTTTGATATTTAATGCTTATTGGAGAGGATAAAGACGGGGCTGTGGTGAGTGGAATAAAAGCGAATATGGAAGCAGAGCATGAAATGAAGTGTATAGAGTACATGAAGGAGGACAGAAAAGCCAAATCTAATAGGTAGAACTCTGTGAAGAATAGCAGATGAGAAATGGGAAAAATACTGTATACTGTATATGAAAGATTCTGTGGAAATTATTGTACATTGAGGTAAACAATGTAACAAGAGTAAAGAATGAGGGTGGAACACTAAAGGAGTAGGGTGAAGGAATGGTGATAATATACCCTAGAACATGGCAGAAGTGGCATAAGAAGATGATGAAGTTCTTATGTGGAAAATGATGGAATGTAGGAAGTAACTTCCATAATTTGAGGAATAAGAACTCTGAAAACATAAAAGGTAGAAAGTGGTACACAGTTCCAGAATAAGTTGATGAGTGAGCTGGTGCTTTAGATTGCTTACTGTCATCTTAGCAGGAACAGAACAAGTTCATTGGTAGAGAGCTTTCTCAGAGTATTGTGGCTCATTCCTTAACTGCTTGGTGAAACAACCCCAAATTCTTAAGAAAAGCCACTGCCAATCCCGGGCTCCCACAGAGCTCTCAGGGATTGTATGTTTTGTTGTTGCCCTGTGTGATTGTAAGACTTGCAATCTTTCATAATGTTTTTGCATGACGTGTTGTGTTACATCCAGGACAGGCATCTTTCGAAGTCATGTAGCTCTGTGTTCTTGCCATTGCCTGTCTGTCTTCCCTTGACTTTATGATTATTAGAATGATGTTTTTATATGGAAATATATTCATTACATTTTTCAGAAGTAACCTTCCATCTTGTTTTTTTTTACAGATGATCTTCTTCCTCATGTTGTAGACCTCGCTGTCAACTGTAGTGACAGACAAACCAAAGTTGCAGCTTCGGAAGTCCTGCATTCCATAATACTCCTTATGATAGGAACTGGTGAGTATCTTGTAGTAAACAAGTGAAAAGATACTGATGATTGTATTGCAGTAAGTCAGTGATTAAATACTAGTGAATGTCTTTCAGTAAATCATTGATTAGATACTGTTGAATATCTTGCAGTTAATCAGTGATTAGTATTTCTTTTTCATTTCTCAGGAACCCTTTTGAGAATCTTTTGAAACCTGTAAACATTTCTTGTATCAATGTTATTCATAATGTAAAATTGCCCTTTTCCCACGGTTATAAGAGTGAAAAAAGTACCAGAACTGGTAGTA
>JAXCGZ010020898.1:0-55000 GCA_037179515.1 Halocaridina rubra | reverse complement strand
AAAAATTTATTTCCCAGCCTACGAATAATAAAACAGTAAAAAATGGTAAAAAACAAATTTAGATATACGTACGTAGATAGATAGATAGATACTCACAGTATTGCATCTTGCGAAATAGTGTCCGATAGCGTACAATGTATTGGGGTCGCAGCTACGTGAGCTAGCATATATATTTATATTTCCAGTAGTTTCATGATTTTATTGATAAAAAAGGTATTTCTTAGCCTAAGAATAATAAAACAGTAAAAAATAGTAAAAAACATAAATACCAACAGTATTGCAACATGTAAAATACGATACCGCTATCAGCGTTTCGGACAAAGGCTCGTTCAGTCTAACTCACGTGTGCGCCGTTCACGTTGTGCTTATTAAACGTTTTGCTTGTGTCCGATAGCGTACAATGTATTGGGGTCGCAGCTACCTGAGCTAGCATATATATTTATATTTCCAGTAGTTTCATGATTTTATTGATAAAAAAACGTATTTGTTAGCCTAAGAATAATAAAACAGTAAAAAATAGTAAAAAACATAAATACTAACAGCATTGCAACATGTAAAATACGATACCCGCTATCAGCGTTTTGGACAAAGGCTTCCACCATCTTCCATTGGCTCGCCTCACTCGTGTGCACCGTTCATGTTGTGCTTATTAATACAATTTGCTTGTGATTTTTGTACTCGCATATTTTAACCTTTGCAATGCCTCCCAAGCATCCTTCATCTTCTAAGGCTTCTTGTAGTGAGCCTAAGCAGCAAAGGAAAATGTTAATCATAACAGATAAGGTAAGTTTACCTATCACGTACATATAAATTTACGTTGCATGCTGTTATTTGTAAAGTAAAGGTTGGTTTTTTAACAGTGCAGGGAGGGTTTATACAGTAAACGTAAAAATAATTGTAAAATACCTAGTACATGAGTATGTCATATAAATTTACGCTTGCATGCTGTTATTTATGAAGTAAAGGGTGGTTTGTTAACAGTACAGGGAGGGTTTATACTGTTTATACAGTGTAAACGTAAAAATAAATTAAAATATCTATGTACATATAGGCTGATCCTACTCCGCGATTTTCCTGTCTCGCGCCGGGTCCTGGAACCGAACCCTCGCGATAATGGGGGGATCACTGTAGTGCTCTCTCTTTTATCACGAGGGACTGGTCTTGATAGATGAAAATCCACAAAGTAGGATCACAATATATACATAGGTATTTTACATTTATTTTTACCTTTACTGCATAAACTCTCCCTTCATTGTTAAAAAACCACCCTTTACTTTATTAATAACAGCATGCAAGCATAAGTTTATATGAAAGTGATAGGTAAACTTACCGTGAATGAGGTGATGATGACGTGTACATACTCATATACATAGGTATTTTACATTATATTTACCTTTACTGTATAAACCCTTCCTGCACTGTTAAAAAACCACACTTTACTTTATTAATAACAGCATGCAAGCGTAAATTTATATGAACGTGATAGGCAAACTTACCGTGAATGAGGTGATGATGACGTGTATAGACTCCAGAGGAAATTATTCCACAGCCAATGACAGCTTTACGGCTGCTTTTTGCGAGAGAAGAACATGGTAATGGGGAGTTGCTGTCGCTGTTTATTCTTTTGTTGGAAGATGGTCTTGTAAGGAATCATGGCATCGTCGAGAAGATTGCAGAAGGTCATCGAACGAACCATATTATTGTCATGTTCTTGCGAGAGTTGTTGGACTTGTTTTCACATGCTCATACATGGCTGCCAGACGTTCGAGTGTAAGGCCAGGTTCTTCGATTTCTTCGTGCATTTCCTCTGGTTGTTCTTCCTCTTCTTCTCTCGTTGATTTTGTCATTTCCTTCAAGTCTTCATCAGTTAAAGGCTGCGAGTGGCAGTCGATCAGTTATTTCTCGCCTTCTTGAGTCATATCTTCAAAGCCTTCTCATCCTAGATATACAGCCAACTTCACAGCTTTCGCAACTGCAAAGTTATGGACTTCGTCAGGAGCGAATCCCTTGTAGTCGTAGATGACTTGGGCCACAATTTCTTCCAGCTGGCATTGATTGTGGCCGGCTTCATCTCTTTGATTGCATTCTGACTGTTTTGAAGGCATGTAGCAATCGTGTAGTTATGCCAGTAAGTCTTCAATGAGAATTCTTTGTCTGCATCCATGGATTCAACCAGGTTCGCCAGGGCATTTCGTGTGTAGAGGGCCTTGAACGCACGAATAATGCCTTGATCCATAGGCTGAATCAGTGATGTATTTGGTGGCAGGAACTGTGCTTGAACACCATCATATTCGAGATCAGTTGCTTGGCCACCAGCATTATCCATCAAAAGAAGGACTTTAAATTCAAGGCCCTTTTCCGCAAGATAAATTTTGACCTGAGGGATAAAGCATTGGTGAAACCAGTCCGATGTGAGGCTTTTCGTGATCCAGGCCTTAGGGTTATGCATCCAATACACTGGCAGCAGATCCTTATTCTTATTCTTCAAAGTCCTAGGGTTTTTAGACTTGGATAAGCCCTGGTTTTAACATGAAGCCCGCAGCATTCCCGCACATGATGAGGGTGACGAGGTCTTTGTGCGCTTTAAACCCCGGGGCTTTAACTTCTTCCTTGAAGAGAAAAGTGCGAGACAGCATTCTCTTCCAAAGTAAGCCAGTCTCATCCATGTTAAAAACTTGCTCAGGAGCATATTCGTCTTCCTTGATAATTTTCTTGAAGTCATTTTTCACATAATCTTCAGCTGCAGCTGTATCTGCAGAGGCCGCTTCCCCATGAACCGAAACGCTCTTTAGGCCATAGCGTTTTTGAAATTTGGCGAACCATCCCTTGCTTGCCACGAACGATTGTTTCCTTGGTGGACAATCGCTGGAAGGTCCTGGTTGTGTGTCGTCAATATCTTCTCTCTCCTCCTCTTCACGGTCCCTACGGTCGTCGTCGGGTTCGTTTGCAGCGAGTGTCTCGTAAAGCTTTTTCGACTTAGTTTGTATGATATTGGTGTCTAATCTGATGTTCTTCTTTCTGCAATCAGCAATCCACAGGGCCAAAGCAGATTCCATTTGCACTATTATTGCGGGGTGTTATGACCCTCTTCGCGGTTTTACTAAATAAAATAGTCGCTGTGTTCCTGATATTTGCCTTGTCCTTTTTTTATGCATCGAATAGTAGATTCGTTGATGCCCAAATGGCGGCTGACATCCGCGAACCTTCTTCTTTCCTTCAGCATATCTAATAGTTTTACCTCATCTGCTAAGGTCAACATCTTCCTTTGCCACTTAGGCTTACTACCAGAAGCCTTAGAAGATGATGGACTCTTGGGAGGCATTGCAGAGGTTGAAAAACGAGAGTAAAAAAAATCACAAGCACAACGTATTAAGAAGCACAACGCGAACTGCGCACCCATGAGTTTGACTGAACGGGTGAGGCGAGACAATGGAAGACGCTGGGAGAATGAAGCTTCAATCAAAAAGCCAATCAGACCCCATGATACAGGACATACAGAAAAACAATTCTGTGATTCGTTGTCTCCCACCCTTTCAGCCAATAGCATCCCATGAACTATCTCACGTAGGTGCGAGCCTTTGCATTTTCCAAGATGCCAATACAGTGTACGCTATCGTACAGTATTTTACATGGTGCAATACTGTGAGTTATATGTTTAAATTTATGTTTTTTACTATTTTTTACTGTTTTATTATTCTTAGGCTAGGAAATACATTTTTTTATCAATAAAATAATCAGAATACTGGATATTTTAATATGTGCTAGCTCACGCAGGTGCGACCCTTTGTGTTTTTCGAAACGCCGATATCGGTATCGTACTTTCTATGGTGCAGTTACATGTTTAAATTTTTTTTTTTTTTTTTTTCACTATTTCTGTTTTATTATTCTTAGGCTGGGAAATAAATTTTTTTTATGAATAAAATACTGAAAATATTTCTTTTTCAATAAAATAATGAAAATACTGAAAATTTAAATTTTTTAATATTTTAATATTCTCGCATATACCCAAGGAAAAAAAATGGCAAAAAAAAACCGTGATGCATGGAGTTCGTGATAGGTGAACCGCGATATAGCGAGGGAACACTGTGTGTGTATATATATATATATATATATATATATATATATATATATATATATATATATATATATATATATATATATATATATATATATATATATATATATATATATATATATATATATATATATATATTCTTTTATTTGCAGGTGCCCAACAAAGCCGTGAGACTCGTATAAAATACCCCATGGCTCCCCTCTACAAACATATATTCAAAGCCATGTTGAAGTTATCCTGCGATCCTGATCAAGCAGTTCGAGAAATCTTTATCAAACTAAATTTTCAGGTCATTCACTGGTTTACAAACAATCGCAACTATGAAAATCCTGATACTGTTGTTCTTCTTGATGCCGTCATGGTAAAATACTAGTATATAGATGATTTATGTTACACATACATGCATACACTTGCAATGGCTGCAATCCCAATTTATGTTACACTTGAATTATGAGTGATTACTCTTCTACACCCTATACATTCATTCTATTTTTCTCTCTTATTGCATTTTCTTTGTTTTTTCTTCTGAGGTTTGGAATTTGATTTCCTCCTCTGAGTTATGCGTGTGTGCCATAAAAGTTGAAGAGTGAAGGTGTGCAAGGAGGTTTGATACAGAATCCTCAACCTGTTTCTCGTCACTTTGTCTCAAAATGTGAATGGTTCTGTTATGCTGGCTTTTTCTTGATAGAATATCATCTTGAAAAATAAACAATCACATACAGTATATTTTAATCCATCTATCTATCTACCTTGGCTGTTTCCCCCTTTAATTGGGGGGTAGCCGACATCAAAAAAAGAAAACAATAAGGGGATTACTTTGCTCTATGAGCAATGACCAGGGAGCTAGCGACCATTCAGATGGCACTGCTGGAGTGCCACAGCCCATCCTCCCAGCTCTTCCACAACCTGTGTCGCTTCACAACTGCCAACTCCCCTACTGCCCCTACCACAGGGCTACCTCTTGTAAGATGCAGCCCCGTGGTAACAGCAGATACCCTTCAGAGCTGCGTCTCAATTGTTCGCCACTCAATCCTATTCCTAGCACGCTCGCTTGCTTCCCTCACATCCAGCCTCCTATCATTCAGGGCTCTCCTTACTCCATCCATCCACCCAAACCTAGGCCTCCCTCTAGCATTTCTCCCATCAACTCTCGCATTCCTCACCTTTTTCAGCAGTCTTTCATCATCCATCCTTTCCACATGGCCATCTCAGAACATTCATATCTACTCTGGCTGCAATTTCTCTCCTCACACCCGTTTTTGCTCTTACTACTGCATTCCTAACCCTATCCAACCGAGATACACCAATCATACGCCTCATGCATTTCATCTTAAATACATTTTAGTTTCCGTCTCTCACTTACTTTCATACCCCATAGCTCTGATCCATACATCACAGTTGGCACAACCACTTTCTCATACAAAACTTTCTTAACATTCATTTCCAACCCTCTATTTTTCATCACTCCTTTCAATGCACCCAACACTTTACATCCTTCATTCTCTCTGTGACACACATCTGCTTCCACTCCACCATTTGCAGCTATAACCAAGCCTAAATACTTAAACTGATCAACTTCCTCAAGTGTCTCTCTATTCAACATAAAATTCAATCCGGCACCATCCTCATTTCTTGTACACCTCATATCCTTACTCTTTCCCTAATTCACTCGCAACTTCCTTCTCTCATACACCATTCCAAATTCTGACACTAACTGACACAGCTTCTCTTCTGAATCTGTCACCACCACAGTCTCATCTGCAAACAGTAACTGATTCAGCTCCCACTCGCTATCATTCCCATCTACCATTCTCAAACCTCTACCACGCACTCGCTCATTCACCTCTCTTACGACTCCATCAATATACAAATTGAACAGCCATGGTGACCTCACATATCCCAGTCTCAGTCCCACACTCACTGGAAACCACTCATTCACTTCATTCCCTACCCTAACACAAGCTCTACTGCCCTCATACAAACTCTTCACTGCATGCAACAATTTACCATTAATTCCATATAATCTCAAAACATTCCACATTGCCTCTCTATCAACTCTATCATACGCTTTCTCCAGATCCAAAAATGCAAAATACACATCCTTACCCTTTGCTAAATATTTCTCACATAACTGCCTAACTATAAAAATCTGAACTATACAACCTCTACCTCTCTTAAAATCACTCTGCACTTCCGTGATCACATTTTCTGCCTTATCCCTAATTCTATTAACCAGCATCCTACCATACACTTTTCCTACCACACTCAACAAACTTATACCCCTAAAATTACTGCATTCATACACATATCCCTTACCTTTGTATAGGGGCACTAAACAAGCAATCACCCATTCCACTGGCACCATTGACAACATAAAGTATATATTAAGTACTCTCACTAACCATTCCAATGCAGTCACACCCCCTTCTTTCAACATCTCTTCTCCCACACCATCCATTCCAGGTGCTTTACCTGCTCTCACTTCATACAATGCTCTTTTCACCTCCTCTCTTGTAAACTCTCTCATCTCCCATTACTGGCACTTGAACACCCCCCACTGCCACTATAGCTGCCTCTCTATCTTCCTCAACATTCAGCAAGCACTCAAAATATTCTGCCCATCTTTTCCTTGCATCGTTCCCTCTTAACATCTGTCTATTCACATCTTTCACTGTCTCTTCCATCCTCGATCCACCCTTCCTTACTCTCTTCACTTCTTTCCAAAACTTATTTTTATCCTCTTCATATGACCTACTAAAATCCTGTCCCCACCTAACATTTGCCAACCTCTTTTCTTCCTCTACCTTCCGCTTGGTTTCCATATATTTCTCCCTATATCTTTCATACTTCTTACTTTTACACTGCAGCCATTCCTCAAAAGCCCTCTTTTTCTCTTCCACCTTTATTTTCACCCTTTCATTCCACCACTCGCTGCCCCTCCTCATGCCACCTCCAACAAACCTCTTTCCACACACATCACTTGCATGTCCCCCAAAACATTCTTTCATCAACCCCCATTCCTCCTCTAACTCCCAAACTTCTCTTTCTTTCACCCTGTCATATGCCATTTTCAACCTGTCCTGATATTCCTGTCTCTTCTCTGACTTTTTCACCTCTTCCACCATCACCATTTCTCTTCTACATCCCCCAACTCTATTTCCCCACTCTTTTGCTACTACCACTTTTGCTTCAACCAAAAAATGATCAGACATCCCAGCAGCTACACCCCAAAATGCATGCACATCATTCACTCTACCAATCATGCTCTTTGCTACCAACACATAATCCATCAATGCTCTTTCTTTCACTCTTCCATTTGCAACTCTCATCCATGTATACTTATTTATTAACTTCTCCTTGAAAAAACTATTACCTATCACCAACTCTTGCTCCACACACATACCTAACAGTCTCTCGCCTCTCTCATTCCCACCTGGTACCCCATACTTTCCTACAACACCTTCTACCTCTCCATCACCCACTCTGGCATTCAAGTCACCCAACACAACTACATAGTTCCTTCTACTCAGACTATCCACACACCTAGTTAATTCATTCCAGAATTCATCCTGCTCTTCCTCACTTCTCTCACATCCTGGCCCATATGCACTAACAAAAACCCAACATTCCCTACCTATCCTAACCCTCACCCACATCAGCCTAGATGACACTTCTTTCCGTTCCACTACCTTATTTACCATCCATTCACTTATTATTACCTCATTTAATGATTTTTTAATGCAGTATGAAGTGTGCTGACTACTTCCTCTGTAATAGATATTGATGAAAAATTTCCTAAATATAATAAGTAATCATAATAAACTCATTTAGAGTTAAAACCTTGATATATTCCATATCAGAGATAAAATCATTCAGTCATTTCTAACTCCTCTGAAATTTTTTAATGACAGGAAGGTATTATAAATCCTAATGATCCAGCCATTCGAGACATCAGTGCCCAGTTCCTTTCAGAGTTCACTAAGTGGTCTTGTAAAAATAATCCCAGTGGCGCTTTGTCTCCAAATGTTAAATCAGTTTTGAAGAGGCTTATTTCGTTTTGCAATCATCCCAGCGCTTTTAAGCGCTTAGGTAAGTACGATGAGGTGTCTTGCTTCAAGAATTGTTTCCATATTTGTAGCCTTGAAAATCTTTTAATATTTTACACTGTATATGTTGTAAATTGGATGTAAATAGAGCATAAAGATTTATAAACAGCTACTGCTTTTAAAATTTAAAGAACCCTTATATAATTTTATGTGGCTTAGTTGTAGGTAATTGCTCTTGGAGCTGAGTTATTCCATATATGACATAGGAGGAGCAATGGCTTGGAAGAGCATATATCGAGAATTCCGGGAAAACGACAAATCCGTTGATATTTGGACACTTGAACTTCTTGTTGCTCTGCTCACCTCCCTTGAGTTAGCCCAAGGCGATGATCCTGCTCTTGGTACGCACGAGCAGTGCTTGACAGCGATAAAGCACATAGAGAGAATTCTTAAGGAGCGAAAAGAAATCTTTTGGAAGGTAAAATTACTTGTTCTTTATTGTCATGCGTCTATATATGTGTAAGTGATGCCCTACTTTCATTTATTTTCTTGAATATTATGTAATTAGTTGTAAGGAAATTCATCATGGAGTATTAATTCAATAAAATTTCTCTTGTGATGATCCTCTTGTCATATTTGATGATGTCATAACTCACGTTATAACTTCTTTAACATTTCAAAATGGCTGGCTGGATTTTTTATAATAACTATGCAGTTTTGTTTTAGGTATATAAAATATATCCAAATCGAGGTCAAGGATATTAGAAAACTTATCATACTGAGATAGTTTATGATAAAATAGCAATAATCCTTGAGTTAGCATGAAGCATGAAGTAATGTACTTCCCACCTTTGACGTACTTCAGTTGGCAAAATCAAGATTTCTTGAACACAGGGTAAATCAATCTTGAGGCCTCCTTCCTCGACATACGTCAGTGATCAAAATCAAGGCATGATGATAATACAGGGTAAATCAATCCTGAGTCCTACTTCCCACCCTGACACACATCAGTGAGCAAAATCAAGATTTGATGATAATGCAGGATAAACCAATCCTGAGTCCTACATCCTACCCAGACATGTAGAGTGAGGATGAGTTGGCATAAAGTGATATGCAACATACTCTGACAAGTTTTAACAAGCAACATTAGATATTGATGATATGACCAGGAACTCAAGGAAACCTGAAGCCTTGTCCTGCAGTTTAGCACTGACTGTTGCTTGATCTTCACAAAATATTGCGTATATGAATGTGATGGAAATGAGAAAATGTTTATTAATCGAAATGGTAGTACTTGTATTTATATTTTTCTTTTATTTTTAGTGCAGTTTTCGTACTTTGATCTACCTAGTGACTGGTTGGAGAAAGTACTATGTATGAAAAAATTTGGAATAGTATATTTCTTAATGACCTTATGGATAAGACTTTAGCAGTTGGTGTAGCTGTCTTGTGTTCTGTTTTTTTTGAAGACACAAACAAAATTTAACTAATACATATGTGACATTCTTTGCAGGTGTCCCGTGATCGTAGAATACCTCGCGAACTTGGCGAAGGGTTATTAGAAGACTTGCTAGCTTGGCTTTTGAATCAATGTGGCAAACCAAAATCAATCTTGAGGCACAAATGTTTTGAGCTAATTGTGACCTTTGCTCCTCTTCTTAAAGGTATTTAATATCATAGGTTTTGTTTAATTGATTCCTTATATTTGAAAAACTGTAATTATTGACAGTATTGCCATGTGCATAATTTTTTCCCCCCATGCAGCTTGTAGTTAATTTATTTTCTTCCTTCTTGTTCCTTTGTCCTTGCCTGTTGACAGTATTGAGTGACTAATTTATGCCATGAAAATTTACTTAAAATATCTAAAAGGGTGTATGACATGCAGTACAAAAAACATTTTCAAGACATGAAGTTGTTGTATTTTCTATACAGTATTTTATTCATCCTCATCATCATAGGGGTTTTCGTCTTTATTTGCCCGTGATCCCTGTGTGTCCAGTGAAAAGTCAGTCTCGCACTGTATATACTTTGCTCAAGTGTCAATATGGCGTTACAAGCTTTTGTGTAATAGAAGACTGTAACATCTCACTTAAGAAAAAATGTCTCTAGGTAATGTTCCCTTTTTCATCCCATTATTTTTTCTGGACACATAGGCATTCCAAGTTCCCGTGTCTATGTTGAACATTTTATGAAGAGCCATGGTTTGAATGTAGTCCTAGATATAATAGAAGGTGGAGGTGAAGCACATCTTGGAATTAAATATCATCCACATCCGTCTTCACTTGGGAAAATCCTGCTGTTGAAAGATGTTGTTATATTCTTAGAGGTAAGTTTATCACTGGTTGTTGTTGTTGGCCATTTTGTGTTGCTATTAATCTCCATGCAATTGGGGGTAGGCACAGACAGGCTCGAGTTGAGGAATTAAGGTTGGATGTCCTTCTCAATGCCCTTTGGTGTATTCGAACATGGGTTTGTCACTTCCCAATTCTAGCACTAACCACTGCACTACAATCGTCCCTCTAAGTATATTTCTGGTAATGGTTGAAAAAAGAATTTTGCCTTCATATTTTCTTCATTTTGTAGGACTTGACTTTTAAAAGGGAGAGGAGAGTGATGGGCTAGCAATCCCATCCCCCTGAAAATTTCGTTTCTTGTCACAAGAGAGCTGACAAAAGGCCTGAGAATGGCAGGGTGTGATGTAGCACTACTGCTTCTCATTTTCTGTTTGCTGGGGTTTTAAAAATATTTTTTAAATATATTTAAAAATATTTGTAAACTGTGCTTTACTTTTTATTTTTAAAATTTCTGCTATCATTTGCATGATAAAGCTCATTTATTGGGTGAAGATATTCTATAGTAATGTTGAGAGAACTTAGTCAATTGTGTCAATTACAAATGCCTTACCTCTTAGTTTATATGATTACCGAGATTGTTTTGTCTGCTGCTCTTTTGATGGCATAGACTTTTGCTCAGTCTTGTTGTGTCATGGTTGATGAAGATAAACATTGTTGTTTCAAGATGATAGATATATAATGGTCGAAACTTCTTTGCCAGTTATGATTCTCTCCTTATTTTTCAGGCTTTATCTGCATCTCTAGATGGATATACATGGTTCCTTGGCCAAGGCTGTTTAAATTCCCAAGAACTTTTAGGCAGTAAAGATGTCAAGGTTTTTCACGCCCTAGATTACTTTATAATGAATGTATCAACATGTACGATTACAGAATACATGGTGCAGAATAACGATGGTGAAAGCATACTCGTTACTCCTACTGAGTTGCAGACAGCAACCAAGTTGAAATGCACAGTTGTTATAAGGGTCATGGACTTTATGATGCTGTTATTGCAGAATGGTAGAAATGCTGAATTGAATCAGCTCACTGCACTTTGTTCTTCTCATTTCTTCAAGATGGTTACACTGTGTGTGATGGATCCAGTGAAGATTGGATTTGATCTCAAGGACGTGGAAGTCAGATTAAATTTACCAAGCCATTTAGAGGAAATCTTAAGTGTACTCTGTCAAAAATTACCAGAGCAGCTTATGAGGTCTTATGCCGCTTATTTACAAGAGTACATCGAAGATCCAACTCAGGACATCGCCAGGAACTTGCCCTCATCACTGACGGAGAAGTCTGCCATATCTTATTCTAGCAAGCAAAACCTTGAAGGGCTTCAGATTTTACAGAAAAGTGGCTGGTTGGCAAAATTTTTAGTGGTAAGTTTTTTCTCCATCTGATGTTATATTCCAGTGTTACTTCAGCTGTTCTGTGAAAAAAAATGTTTTTTTTAGTAATCTAGGAGTTGATAGCATGACACTTCCCTATCCCTTTTAGCTGATACATACAAGTGTGATATTCATTCACCCCCTCTAGCAAGGAAAAAGTTATTTATGATATGTTGTTTTTTATTTACTTTTCAAAAAAAAAAATTTCAACCTTCATTTTGTACTATTCTTTTCCTAAATACAGAATCCAGTACTACAATTATACTCCTTAAGAATATAAGATAATCCTATTATAATAGTAGCATATAACCATTATATGCTCTCAGAAAATCTTCTTTCTCTGAAATATGACACTGAATTTTGTAACTGACTTTTCCCTCTGCATACACAGTTACCTCCTGCTTCTACTGTATTATGCTTATGCCATTTAGCTATCATTTACCATTTGTTGTACAGTCTGCTTGGTCATATTTTTCATTACATCTTGTTTATTTTTTTTGGCACTAAAATCTAATCTTTTTGCAGCTGACATGGCACTGGCAGTCAGTATATATGATTCTTATCCATAATGTGTCTGGTGCCTTCATGTTATGCAATACAATTTTGCATTCTGCTTAAATGTTTAATGTTCACTTGGAGAACTGAAGTTTCTTAAATATAATTGTTAATTTAGCCATTATGGCACAGAGTGCCAGTATTTCTTGTTATATTGCCCATATGGAGTCTATTTTTTGATACTTAATTCATTTCTTATTTTGGAAAGTATGGACTACTTGGAGATTAATGTGCTACATAGATATTTTTTTGGCATATATTTTAAAAACATCACTACTCAATTGTATTTGTAATATTCTTATCCATAGTAGTTGAAGAGAAAGAATATCTTACTTATGCTTATCCTACATGTCATAAGAGCTGACTAAAAAGGGATAGGTTTGATAGTGTTAGGGTGGCAGCGCCGTTAACCTAAATTTTTTATCTTCCAGAATAGCTGATGAAGTGGGTAAGGATAAGCAGGAAGTGTGACATCCCTGTTGCCTTCCCCATTTTTTCATTTATTCCCACCCTGCTACCTACGGCAAACTTTAACATCATTCTAAAAAACTATTTTTTTTCTTTCAGGGCATTAGGCATGTAACTGAAAATTTAACTTCTTGGATAGAGAGATGTCTAGTAAAGGAAGGAAACCTGGCAGAGTATCCCCATCCAAGCTATATGGAGTTATTAAATTCTGTAATCACGTTTCTCTTCACTGTTGATCCCATGGTAAGTTAGTTTTTACATAGTTTATTTTATATCAGTTTTGTAAAATACTGTCATTGCTATTTTTATAGAGTACCCAAAGATAGTTCTTCATTGCTGTATCCTCTTTGCACTTCAGACTTTTTTCCTTAGGAACAAACTTATTTGTTAGATAGATCATTTGTCTACCAATTGCTCTTTGCAATGCTGCAACTGAAGGTCTTTTGGCCTTAAATAGGACTGGCCACAAAGCTCGATCATAAGTTTCCTTTAGCTTCTGTTCTTTTCTTATTCCTATATTTACACCGAATATTCTGGCATATTTGTAACACATCTTTTACTGTCTCTTCACTCCCAGTTCCTCTTTACTTTCTTTCTCGTTTTCTTTGTGCCTGGGCCAGATGAGGACAATTTTCTCAGTCCATCCTTGTGTCACACATAAAAGACCTTCTTCTTCTTCTTCTTCTTCTTCTTCTTCTTCTTCTTCTTCTTCTTCTTCTTCTTCTTCTTCTTCTTCTTCTTCTTCTTCTTCCACCACACGCACACCAGGACAGGCCAAAATAAATAAATCTACCCTCATCGGGCCTGGGCACAAAGAAAACATTGAGAGAAACAAAGATGGAGAGTATCGTGACTTGTCAGATGGGAAGGGATAATAAGACATGTGTAATGAATATCCAAGAATATTCGGTGTTGATGTATGCATAGAAAGAGATTCATAACTGAAGGAATACTTAACTTCAATCTCTCCTAGACGGTCTTATTTAAGTCCACAAGACCCTTCAGCTGTAGTATAGCAACGGGCGGTTGCTGCCATGGGCCAACCTGCTACATGGCCGTATGTCTTATGCAGCCAAACACACTCCTCCCAGTACAGACTAGAACCCTCTCTAGCTGTCCTTTTCTATCAAGCAAGGTTACTAGTTACATTATTATTGCTATTTTTCAGATACAACATCAATTTCTCACCTTGGCTACAAGCTGTGAAGTGATATTCGGACATGGGAAGAAGCATATGCAGAAAGGAACTCACATTTTGAGTGTTTTAGGATCCTTCCTCTTCCCTTATTTCATAAAGAATTTCCAGCCAACTATGAACACGTGTATGGAGCTAATAAATGGGGACAATACACAAAATGGCTTCAGCTTTGCTGCTACTCTTCTCAGTTTTATTAGGAAAAATGCAACATTAAGGCATAAGTATGAACTGAAATTTGTAATTGCCTCAAAATTTACACTTAATTTGGTCAGATACTTTTTGTTTGCGGGTGTTTATTGCCAGTAAATACCAGGTACCTGTGATGTATGTTTATTATTTACACGAAAGTATTTTTAAGTTTGAGTATTCACTGATTTGGGAACATAAGAAAATGCTAGAATTCAGACTTAAAAATATTGTTTTTTGCATAATGTATTATCTCTTTCAAAAATTTTTCATCATCATCCCCTCCATTGCTTTGTGATGCAAATGGGCTTAACTGATAGTCTGCCTCTCATTTCTCCCCTGTTTCTTAATATCTGTAGATCTCCATTCATCTCCACCCTTATGTTTCACAGTTCTCACCAAAGTAGATCTGGGTCATTCAATTCTTTTGGTGCCCTGAGGATCCCAGTTGTAAAGTACAAGACTGAATTCTTGGTAACGTAATGTGTTATATATAGTAATGTCATCTATACCTTAACAAGTGTTTATGATTTTGATATTACTAAATTAGTTCCTTTTTAAGTGTGATAGCAAAGACAAATTCTTTGCACGTATTGGTATGATGATAATGAATAACTCAGTTTTCTTTTGTAAAGGTGTCTCAGCTTTATCCCTCTTTTATATGGTGTCACTGTTTCTTGCTAACTTTTTCCATCTTTTCCTGTCTTGCATATCCTGTTCCCTCTATGGGATATGGTGTCTCCATAGTTTTTCTTACTGTGTGTTCTTATTTCAGGTACAGAGTTAGTGTAGTAAAATCCTTCTTATTGTCTTGGCCAACAATTGTTGCAGCTGCAGGAAACTTGAGTTCGCACCATGCATCAGTCTTAGACATTTTATCTACATTATTCTTGGTTGATGGTGAAAATACCATAAAGAAATATGTTACAAGTGCAGATTCGACCATTGTTACATTTTATAATGGCATTTTGACATCCCAGAACTCTGAGCTACAGTTGAAAATAAAGGCCTTGAAACTGTTACCTTTCTTCTTGACACTGTCACCAGCTGTTCCTGATAGTGTAGGGTATGTATTTATTCTGTATAGTGTCCTTGGTAGTTTGAGAAAAGAAATCCTTTTACATATATATACAAAATGGCCTCTATCCCCTTTTGTAATGTGGGTGGTTGAGTCAAATCACACATTCACTAGAAGCCATGTACTTAATTCACTCTTCTTATCTGCTTGAAGATAAAAGGCTGCCATAATTCCTTCCCACCACCCAGCTGGAGTGTATTACAAGGTAAGTGGGTAAGGATCTTTCCCCCTGAGGCAACGAGCTGTATTCCCTGCATATGTGAAATGACTAAATGAGATATTCTAATGATAGGAGGTAAGACTTCCTTACTAGCATCGCCTGCATTAAGTATAAATAAAATAAAATGAACAGCTTTCGTATATTCTGTGAAATTTATCTTTAAAGCGCATAGGGCTGTAAGTTTCTGTATATATGTGTGTAATTAATGGGCATTTTCACATACCCGGTATTGAGGGACTGCCGCAGTTTAGTGATATAATACCTGACTTGCAAGGCAATAGACTCAAAATTGAGCCCACTGTGAGGTGTTAGGAATGGCATCCAGCCTTTATTCCCCAGCTCTTTAATTATCTGTGTTCAAATAGGAACTAATAGTTACACATGATGTGATATTTTTTTTGTTTTATAATGTACCCTGTATTAGTCAGAATTTATTATTTGAGATATATGTCAAATATTTATATATTGAATTTTTTCTCATGCTATATGCTTGAGAAACAAAGCTGATTAATGTCATTCTTTTCAGTATATCTAACATTGACCCCCACAAGGTTATGTAACAAGGAAATAAATTCTTTGTGGGAAAGACTACAAGACGATCTTCCACATTATAGTTAATGCATATAATTCCTTTTCCTTCAAATACTGTACCTTTTTTCTTTCTCTCTTTTCAGTGATTCCCTTGAGATCTTCAATCTGAATCATTTTCCCTTACAATCGACTGAATTCACCGCTGGAGGTGCCAAGGATCGGGAATATCACCAAGCCCTAAACGAAATTCTCACAGCTTTAGAACTCTCCAAATCACAAATTTTACTGAAATTTATTACAAAGTAGGTAAACGTGCCTCTCACTCAGGACTTCGGTGGAAAAATTACTTTTTTATTTTGTTGTAACTAATAGAAATAGATATCAGTGTATTTTTACATTGCCTGTATAATAGATATGTAGTGGTAGAATTTTGAATACTTCACCAACTTTTTATATTTTGTATTCATTTGGCTTTGGGTTTTTTCCTACTTTTTACTTAATATCCATTGCATTCTTCTTTGTTTCCTTCGTACATAACACTTTCTTAGTCTTGTGTTAAATTTGCCCACTGTTGATGAATATTTTTGGTGTAGCAGAGGCAAAAGGAAGGTATAGCTTGCCCAGATTTGTACAGCTTCTGAAATGTTCTTAGGAATAAAATCTTGGTGCATTCTAAAGTTAAAAGGAAGTGTATTTAGCTTCTTATTGAGGTAAGTAGATTGTTAAGGATATATTTTTGACATAATTAATGGGAGTAATATAGGAATTAATATTTTCTCTTTCAGACTATTTTGCCAAGAGGAGAACCATCGCTACGAAGAGACTTTACAAACTTCCTTAGAGAAATACATTCGAAGATGTTCTGCACTGGAACAGACTGATGCTCTCAAGACTGTTTATGGCATGTTTACGGATGTCACTTGCCAAAAACAAACTCAGAGGTATATAAAGGAAATTGTTTATTTTTTATTTTTGTGTGTCTATTAGTCCCTATTTTGGGGTGGACACAGACAAATTGGAGCTGGGGAATTAAGACTCTATTGTGGGTCTGTCTCCTCCCGAATCCAATATTCTAACCACTGTTACTGCAGTCCCGTATATAGTGAGAATATATAATATTAAAAAGTTATTCCATTCCTGATAATATGGAAAAAATTCAATTTTGTATTCCAAGCTTATTATAAGTGTCATAGAATGAATGTTGCACTCAAATTCCTGCTTGTCTAAAGAACCAATTGAAAGAAATAAGAGTTTGAAGTGTTGGCATTCCCGCCATCCAGAAGCTATATAACACTGCCTCTGTTTCTTCATGTCTGGTCATCATGTTGATAAAGAAGAAATTATCATTATTTCTTTGTGATAGTTGACACTTGCTTTGTTTTTCTACTTTTTTGTAGTTTACGTGTTCTCAGACTGCAATCATTAGGATGGCTACAAACAAATTGCAGCCATCGTGGTATAAAGAAAAAATTATCATTATATTTTTGTGATGGTATTTGCTCTTGCTTTGTATCTACATTTCGTCACAGTTTCTGTGTTTTCTGACCACAGTTATCTGAATGACTGCAAAGAAAGTGAAAGTAAATATATAGGCTGCGGGAAAAGGTATATAATCAGAGGTATTCGTATATCTAAATATGCTCATTTGTTCATAAATGGGCAAACACATATTATAGTGAAGAAGACTAAGCCCATGCCTTATTTAACTCCAAAATCAGGTCATAGGTTCTCCACGTGTACGCTGTTTCAACCAGAATGAACCTGATGCATGTAATTGACTGTGTGATAATCTGGTAATATGTAGTATCTTTTTTTTTATCCGCTCCTCCTTGCTGTCAAGGCATCTCGTATACAAACCAGTTTTTTTAGTTACATTGTTGACAAACTCGGTAAATTCTCTAACACTGATTACATAGCTTTTGGTAGATCCCATAAATTAGGTAGAGTTGCTCCGGTTAAAGCAGGGCAGGGTCTGCATTAGCAGACTTCATTCACTCTATTTGTCGTTGAGGTCCTTGTTTTCTTTCATCCCACAAAATGTTTTAATACAAGGATATCCCTCTTCACTTCATTCTACAAAATGCAGGAACCTGAGAATATCCCTTTACTATTTCATCATACAAAATGTAGGAATGGAGGGTAGAATTCTATCTTCTTCTCCAAGAATGTACAGCACATTATAGTCATACCGTATTTGTAAATATGAAATTTACTTCATACAACTTATGTCCTTGTATGTACAGTAATAGTACTGTACTTTAATGCGAATAACATTTAAGCCTTGCTATTTAATGTAATAATTATTACAACTTTTTTGAATTATAATAGTTCAATTTTTTACAGCTTTTTTTTCTCGTTAAGTATTCATTATTTGTCACTAAGAACACACTACAGTGTGAACCATAATTCTTCGCAATTTCTCTCCTTATCGTTCCTTCTTTCCACAGGCAAAATATCATGGATATTGTTATGAAACCTCTTATGCAGTCCTCAGACAGCTTTGCTGTGGGAAGATTTATGGTAGAAAATATAAGATTTATTATGGATCATGTATCAATGCCTCTTAGTCACAAAAGTGAAGAGCAGTTGAAATCTCTAATCACAAAGACAGGGTGTTTCTCGATCTTACAGGTAAGTTTGGTCATGGGGACAATTTCTTTCATAGTTTTGGAGATTATTAGAGCAGTATTAGTTGAGAAATTGTCTTTATGCACTCTCTAATTTCCGCATCTAAAGGGAAAGCCATAACCATCTTCAATAGTAAGTCTTTGAACTCAAAGAGCTTTAAACTGGAGACTGGTTTAATCTCAGTAATAACTCTGACCTGAAAGAGGAAAGCCTTTAATAAGAGACTGGTTTAACCTCTGTATTAACTCTGATCTCAAAGATCTTCAAGAGGAGACTGGTTTAACCTCAGTAATAAGACTGACTGCAAAGAGTCTTTAAGAGGAGACTGGTTTAACCTCAGCAGTAAGCCTGACCTCAGAGAGTCTTTAAGAGGAGACTTGTTTAACTTCTGTAGTAAGGTTGACCTCAAAGAGCCTTTGACAGGAGACTGGTTTAGCATGATAAGAAGCTTCTTGGGTTATGAAAGTATCCAAAGACAAAAGAGGTAGGGATAGTTTGACATTTTTTAGAGAGGAGAGTTACAAATATAGTGGCAACAGGATATAGGTTTGGAGGTATGGTGTGAAACACCACCATTAATATGATTTTAGGGCATCCCAAATGTTGTTTGCAATTATATGTTACTATTAACCCCCAATCGAATGGGGTTAGACACAGGTTGGAGCTTGGAAAATTAAGGCTGAATGCTTTTACTAATGACCAAGGTGGGCTAGAACGTGGAGTCTTCACTTCCTAAGTTTAGTGCTCTAACAACTGTGCTACCTCAACCTGCAATATCATCCCATATGTCAATGGTTAAAAACATTACATACTAACATTACTTATATAATTTTACGTGTGGCAGACTAAATGTGTGCAGAGGCAATGGATGAAAAGAATTTGTTAAGTAGAGAATTGCAATCGAAATCAAGAAGTGGCATATTCGGAGAAAGTGTGTGTGTGTGTGTGTGTGTGCGCGCGCAATCTTTTCATGTCTATCATTTGATTTAGGCATTCTGTAGCTTAGAGCAAGCTAATGTTACAGGTACATATATGTATTTCTTAAGGCTGATTATTTATTTTTGTACCTTGACTTAAAATGTAACTTTATTTATTGCAGCTTATGTACTCAAAACTTCCCCGAGAAAAGGTGTTTGCTCCTGGATCTGAGATCAATGCAGCTTTCCGACCTAGTGACGAATCTGGTAAAGAACTAACTAAGGAAATCATCAGATCTGCCACCAAGATATCAAAAGGAGAATATCGGCATAATCAAACACACTCTGAGAAAAGAAGGCTGTGTGCATGTGCAGCGTACAACTGCACAATAGCATTACTTGCGTGTGTACAAAATGATTTGCGGTTTTACACCAACCTCTTGTTTTCTGAAAACCTGACAAAGGATGAAGCCATTTGGGAGAGTATTATTGATTGTAGCATCAAGCACGAGTTTGATGTTGAAGTAAATTTTAAACCAGGGAACAAGAAGAGGTTTACAGCTGTGCGTAGCAGCATTAGAGAAGAACTGAGTTTTGATGATGGTGGAGCAGGAGCTGGGACTGTTCAGTACATGGCTTCAGGATACCTCTCCGATAGTAGTCTTCGTGAAGATCTTAGTCTCTTTGACTTCAGTAACTCTGTTGTCTCTGCCATATCTGAAAGAGGTGATCTACCTGGGAGGTATGCTTCTTGTTATTATCATTGTAACAGTAATAGTAAGAATAAATGTTACATAAACTATACTCTATAATTTTTAAACCAACACAAGGAAATTTAAAATATGTTCCTTCTGATCCATATGGGTGACCAGCTGTAGCAAAATACTAATAGTATATGGGCTTCAATACATATTTTATATATTTTTCTCATTTGCAGTGTTGATATTAGGTCATTTGTATTTCAGAACTACCAGCATAATGGAATCCATTACCAGTTAAATTTCATTTGTTTATTAACAACTTAATATTAGGTTATAACATGTTTCACAAGCACCAGAATATTGTTTTTTATGGTTTTTAAGTCTTTTTGCTGATAGATTTGTTATCCTCTAATTATTGCATGCATGCGTGCACACATGCAGAGATATATCCTTTAATTATGTATGAGTGTTATGTAGACAAATTGGCAGCTCTGAATTTGCAAATATGCTAATAATATAACAATTAGTCTCCATTTGGGAGTGGATATAGACAGATTAAGGCTAAATGCCCTTCCTATTGCCATGCCACATGCACAAACATGGGTCTGTCACCTCCCTTATCAAGCACTCCACCACTGCGGCAGTCCCCTTATATGCTAACGTCATCTGTCATTCCCCAGTGGACACCCATCCAAGCACTGTCCAGAAACCAAAGGGTCTTAACTTCGCTGATCTAACGAAATTGGCATATTCACCAGGGTTTGGTCATTAAATAGTGTTCCTAATTCGTGCAATTACTTATTAATAAATTTTGCAGGAAATTTAGCCCAATGGATCTCGACCATGAATTGGTGGTTTTGAATTTGGACCGAAGTGACTACAATGATCATGAGGTGATGGATCACATGACGGCTGTCATTCGTCACATGGTAGACCAAAAAATTATGGCATTACCTCCTGAAGTAAGATTGTATTTTGATTCTTTGTTGTTTTTTTTTTTAGGTTTTATTGTAAACAAAAAAAGAATACAGTAAAAACTATACTCAATCACATTGTATTTGTAAGCATATACTCACAGTCTTGCTTATGCACTCTGTAAATAATGCTGTTATTGATTGTATAATATTGCTCATATGTCAGTGTTCATTAGTGACTACAATATCTTGGTAAAGTTTGAACTGGTGTAAATATTTTTAAAGCCAAGCATTTTCTTATCCAAATTCCATGAACCGAGGTTTATTTTGGAAATATATGCATATGTCATGGTCTTACACCTTTCAGTTCTTCATGTTGTATAGGTGATCATTAAGAATTAGTTTGATACATTAGCATATGTTTCCTATTTACTCACCTAAGAATACATAGACATATGTGCCAATTCCTTCCTATCACTGTGTACTTGAAAATGGGATCTGGACAACTTTCTGATATGGACAGCTGCCTTAGGTTAGGTTATATAAAATCAGTCTAGAATTTTTTCGTCAGGTTGTTTTTCTTATTGGGCAAAAGTTGGCATCCTGGAAGTTGTCCATCAGGCAGATGACCTAGATTTACTTGAAAATATCTTAAATGTTTCTTCCCCAAGGGCACAACACCTGCTGCATCAGAGATTCCACAGTGGATGAGCTTAATACAGAAGAAGTTGGAGATGCCAGAAACACCTCGTAATGTGAAGCTGTTTCTGCTGAGGCTTATGATCAATGTGACGGATGTTTTTATGCCATACGCTCAGCACTATGTTCTTCCTGTACTCTCTTGCATTGCAGATGGAGTCTTAGGCGATAGTATCAATTATTTTCTCTGTGATTTGGTGAGTCTTATACCTCTTTCATTTCAATGCATTTAATTGACGTGAAAAAACCTGCTGAAATTGCATTGTTTTTAACCTATAACACATTATAAATTCTTTTCTAAGTTGATTATGCTGATGAACTGGGGCAAGGGTGGAGTTCCCCAGGATAGTATCCTTGGGAGGAATCTTACCAGCCGAGTTCTTCTTCACTTGTGTAAACATACACCACACCTCAGAGCAGATATCTTCAAGTATAACTTGGAAGTTACCAGGTAACTGTATGATAGTCGTATTTGTAATTACTTCTCATGTGTAATTGTATGATAGTTGTGAGTACTTATTATGTTAACTTGCAATCTAGCAGTTCAGTTAGTGTTACTTCAAGAAGGTCTGGGCCTGTACAATGGTGTGGATTCACACCTTGAACACAAATATTATTCTTATAATATAATCTCTTGAAGGAATATCATAGAATTTCAGATTTTATCTCTTACTCCCATTCATCTTATTTTTATTAATATCATAGGGCTGTGGTAGAGAGTTGGAAGAACTTACTGGCTGTACCATACCACATCATATATTCTCTAATGGAAACTGTCAATGGAAAAGAGCGCGAGGTTGAAGCTGGTTTGCACTTGTTAGGTATAATGATTGTTAATGGATTATCGCCCTTTAATCAAAGCAATGAGGCTGAGAAATCAAAGTAAGTAAGCAGCTTAAACTTTGAATATTTAATTGTTTAGTAGTTTTGAAAAATGTGTTTTGAATTGAAGATTGGCTCCCATTCCAAGGAACCTGAGTTTCATTAGGCCTTATTCACTAATGTTGATTAAATGTGATTATTCTTCTATTTGCATTTCAGATGTAGGTCATTACTGGGAAAACTTATGTGTAGCAAAATGGCCAGTGTGTATAGTGCTGCAGCTGAATTAATAGGACTCGTCTTAAAATTCTTAACTTCTCAATATGATGGTGAGAAAGTTAAAAAAGTACAGTTTTTGCCAAATTTTTTCTTCTTGCTTTTTTATGAATATCCTCAACATATTGGTAACTTTGAAGTGACGTATATTTATATATTTTAACAAGGTGTTCAAGTGGTTGTCGGATTATGGACTGTTTGTATCAAAGTTTTTTGGTTAGGATCATATTCTTTTAATGAATATTTTTTTTATCATGGTCTGCAGCCTTTATTTATTTCCACTGGTTCTGTTGTGTATGCGTTGTATGATATTGTATCTGTTTTCATTTTGATGATTGAGGAGTCATTCTTCCTACATTATTGATTCAAATGTGGCTAGTTTTGGAAGGATATGGTGTCGTGTTGAATAAGAAAATATTATTTTTTGGTAACAAGACTAAAATTTTACAGATAGTTAGTCAGGTATTCACAGTTATTTCATTTTATATTTATATCAGGGTTATTTGCTTATTAATGAGCATTATTACTTTCAGATTGCTCTGAATTGGAGGATATCGTGGTCAAAAGGATCACAGATATGATGTATGAGAGAGAAAGACAGAGTCAAGCCCTAAATTGCGTTTATTACATCCACAAACACTATGCACCCATTATTAGAAGGTAATGAATGGGAAGTGTTTTGTATTTCTTTATTTTCTTAGAATCTGTCACGTTTACTAATTATGCTGAACAAGGCTTTATTTTGATAGTTTTCATAGGTAATTGCTTATAATCGTGGGAGCAAAAGTTCCCTATCTGTGTTTATAATTTGCCATAAGAGTTGACTAATTAGGTTGAAGTGATAGGGAATCGAAGGGCTGGCAATCCTTACTTCATTGAATTGCTGTTTTATACGCTATTGTACATATACAATGGGAGCGCCCATTGTAGTATATATACATTATACCCAGCAAAATCTCACTCCTTTCATCCGCTGTTTGAAAGCTGAGGTAAAATTGCAATTTAGGGAAGAAGGGCTTGCTGGCCCTTCACTTCCCTATCCCTCATACCTAATTAGGCAACTCTTATGGCTAGCTGTCAAAACAGATATGGAATTTTTGCTCCCACCCTTATAATGAAGCAAATGCCCACAAAAATATCAAAATAATCCTTGTCCAGAGTGATTTGTAAATGTTGCAGAGCCTAAGAACGGCGCACTCTTTCTTTTGTTATTGTTTCTTTGTTACCCTACTTACTTTAGCATTAAAAAAAATATCATGTATAAAACATACTTTTGCACACCACATGACTATCAATACAGAAATATAGAAACATATGTTTACTGAATTTTATGTGGTACAAAACATCAGTCAAAGTGTGATTTACATTTACTTACCCCAACTCTGATCTTCTGTCCACTAACCATAATTTCTTGGTGTTTGAGGATATAGAATGCCTGTCTCGTATATTTCTGTGGATGATAAAAGCCTATTTTCCCTGCAGATTGGATAAAGGAAGGGGATTGGATGGGCAGGGTGTATGAAACCCTCCTATCTCCCCTTTTTTGTTTAGTTGTGGGCATCATTATGATATCAGCAGGAAAATGTTTCATTCTGATATGTTAAATAAAATTCTTTTATTCCGTATGTCGTTTCAACATTTTGGTCATATCCACCTTAAAAACATATATAATTAATTACTATTTGTCTTGAATATGTATTTTCTCTTTCAGATTTATCAATAAGATACTGAATCTTTTGCCAAAGTTGTATGGAATATATCGCACTCGCGTCATGGAGTGCATTGTGTCTTACTCGGCATCGATGGAAGACGTTTTTATTCATCTAAAAGAACAAAATCTGCTGGAAACACTGACCAGAAAGTAAGTTTGATATTGGTTAACTATGCAGAATATTAGTAATCGATTTTTTTTATACCTGGTGGTAGGCATGAACTCGGGTTTGTCACTTCCCGAGTCAAGCGCTCTAACCACTGCGTTACTAAGAGGAGTAACTAAGGCATAATAACTTTCGGTGAATGTGTGTGCTTTCAATTGGCCACTCTTCTTACTAGGGGGGATTGCACCTATTGTTTATGTATGCATTATTCCCTGCACAATCTCATTCCTTTCATTTGTTGAAGAAACTGTACAGATTATCATTTGGATATCAAACTTTTACCTCCAAGGTGAAATTGTGACCTTATATTCACATATCGGCTACTATCTTAGTCATACTTTATTGTGTGAGTATTTTGAAGGTTATTATAGTAGTATAAACAATAAAAGGATGGTAGTAGGTCTTTCCTATTATATCCTGTTCATCCTTACCCCTTCCATTAGCTGTTATGTGTCAAAATTTCTGCGAGAAATGGATTGCCGCCCCTTCATTTCCCTATTAATTTAATTACCCATTTTCATCATGCTGGGATACTGGGTTACAACATCAGAATTCTTTCTCCTACATTTGATATTCTTTTCAGTTGGTTCTTGGGAAACTTGGCTGATACGAGGGAGGCATTCATCGTCATCACCAAGGAATATAATATTAGCTTTAGCAAATGGAACTGATGGTGTCTGTAATATCAATATTACTTGTAAAAGATTGGACAAGTTTTCTGTATAAAATAAGTCTGTTTCATTTCTTACACAGAGAACCTTCAACGCAGTTAGTTGGACTTCAACTTGTGAACTCTGTGATGCTACGTCTTCAGCCATCTGAACTATTGTATTTTATGCCTGGAATCACTGCATTTATCAATCATCAAGCACCGAGATGTCGTGAACAGATGTATGATGTACTCTTCTGGATATACGACAACTATAAGTAAGTTCGCTGATAGATTCTGTATTATGTGGTGCTTTGTATGAAAAGGAAATTATTGTTCTTATCATGGCACCTGTCAGACTGTGGTCATATGTGTGGAAAGATGTCATTAGTAGAATCAGCTCCTTCATGAATTAAAGGAGGTATGGGATACAGTAGCCATTCTGCCAGGCTGAGCTTTAATACAAATAAGTGAATCGGCTTATGCCAATGAGTTATATTTGTAGCAACGAGAGAATTTGTAATCTCTGTAGCTTTTTAAATTGATCTCTGGTATTGTCTTATTTATATTGGGAAAATTCAGTAATGATGGTGTGTTGTTGAGTTTTTAGCATGATACTAAATGCCTCTGAAGCTAGGGAAGTGATCGCAGCTGAACCAAACTATAGAGAAACAAAATTTCATCATATCCTACCCATCTTAACCCCTTCTATCAAATGTTCTCTGGCAAGAAACAAATTTCAAGGAGCATGGAATTGCCTATATTCACTCTTCTATCCCTTTTAGTGAGCTTTTATGAACACAGGGAAGGAAGGGGTGGACTGTTTTCTCCCATACCATTAGGGACATCTCTTACTGTCTTTTTCTTTTTATATGAGTGCCACACCGGGACAGGCAAGAAAATTGTCCTCATCAATAATGGCCCGGGCACGGAGAAAACATAAAGACGAAGAATATGTAAAAGGTTATGGACAAGGTAGAGAAGAGGTAATGATACACAATAGGAGAAGGACAGGCTGAAAGAAGACTTGAAGTACTGAGGACCCAGAGATATGGCAGAATTAGGCCCTGAGATTACGATAGATATGTTTTTTGAAGGGAGATAGGTTACAAGAATTAGAAAAGACAGAAGGAGGTAGAGAGTTCCAGAGTCAGGAGGTAGCTGGGAAGAAGCAGTTGCTGCACCGACCAATCTGCGAGCTACAAATCTTCACACAGTACCTGTGAAAGAGGCCACTTGGCGAATGTTACGCGTCCTCAGCAGTTACAGGTCCGATTTTATGCCTATATCTACACAGAATTTTCTTGCATATTCGTTACACTTCTCTTATCCATTCTCATTGGATAAGTAACATCACTCCCCATCTCATTTTCTCTTTGTTTTTATATTTCTTCTTGCCCAGGCTTGATGATGTCAATTTTCTTAACCTGCCCTTGTGTCACACTCATAAAAAAAGTAGAAAAGCAACTTTTACATATGAATGGCCATGCTGGCAACAATTCTAGCGTGAATCTAATAAAACTTTATGGTAACATTAACTAGCTGTTTTTCCTGTTTTGCAGTGACAGTTTGGAAGGAGATGGTTCACAGTTAGAAATGGAATCTCGAAGTATATTGTTGCAAGCTGTTAAGGATCAAGATGCAATTCTAAAACAAAAAGTCCTCAACTTTTGGCTTGAAGGTTAATCGTTTGAACAATATTTTTTGTCTATTCCTACTGTGATATATTGAAATTATTATTTGCTCTCTTTTCTAACTTCGATGGGAATCTTATAAATCGTTTATCGGTTTAGATAACTGCCTTTACATCAAAACTATATTCTTCATGTCTGTGTATCCTGAGTAATTATGATATCTGTATGGATTTGTGGCCAAAATCTTATGTAAGAACAATACTGTATATTATACATATTTAGAAAGCTTCATTAAAATGTCTGTTTGGCGCTTATCTCACACTTGTAATTATCATTTTGTATTTGGAATGTTCTTAGGCACACGCAGTCAAGCTCTTCCTCACCGTCTGCTGCATATTCTTCAAAAGATTTACAGTCCAGAAAGTGAAGATTCCTTTTTGCTGCTCGCTACCTACATTCTATTGGAAGCCACAAGCAGATCAGCTGATTACCAGCGCAGCATCTTTGACCAGCCGTTAACGGAATGCAAGTTTTGGGTAAGAGGTGAAGAAGTTACCTAATGTCATGCTAGTTATCGTGCTCCAGAAGCATATGATAATTCTCTCAGCTCACATAGAAATTATGGGCTGTAGTCATCCTTTCAACAGGAATAATTTTGAAGTGATTTTATCCCTTGTGTATGGACCACAATAGCCGAATGGTTAGACTATGCAATTTGGGAGTTGACAAGCCCACAATTAAGCCCACTATGGGATGTTAGAAGGGCATCCTGCCTTAGATCCCCAGCCCACATTGTGTACGTCCACCCCCAAAATGGAGATTAATAGTGACTCATAAAACGTAAACACAGTTTTGTCCCTTGTGTGCTTTCTACCTTCCAGAATGAATTTCTTGACCCTTCTTAGATTCAGTTGTTCTAAAATTACTTCATTTATATCTCAATTGTTCAGATTCTGATGATATGAAAGTTCTCTATCCAATTCTATAGCTGTTTAGAATTTGATGACGTAATGTTATGTTATTTCAAGCATGATATTTGAAAATATCATTAAATATATTACTGTTCAACAATTCAGCTCAATGTGCAACCAAACTGAATATTCTAAGAAATAACTTTTATAATGATTATGTGCACAAGTGGAACTTGTTTTGCAAGTGTACATGGAGTTCTACATAATAGAGATAATAATACTGATTATAGTAATAATATTAATAATAAAAATTATAATACTAATGATGATAGTAATCCCTCAACATCCTAATCACCTTGCAGTTAATGTTCTGGAAGGTAAATTGGCGTATAGAGACAAATGATTCTCTATATTCATGTGACCACCTGCTGATTTGATCAGATATAGAAAAAAGAAACTAAGATTCCTTTGTTCATTTAAGCAAAGAACTTATTGTTTGTTCAGGTTAGCAATCTTCTCAGCTTTTTTATATATATATATATATATATATATATATATATATATATATATATATATATATATATATATATATATATATATATATATATATATATATATATATATATATATATATATATATATATATATATATATATATATATATATATATATATATATATATATATATATATATATATATATATATATATATATATATATATATATATATATATATATATATATAATATATATATATATATATATATATATATATATATATATATATATATATATATATATATATATATATATATATATATATATATATATATATATATATATATATATATATATATATATATATATATATATATATATATATATATATATATATATATATATATATATATATATATATATATATATATATATATATATATATATATATATATATAATATATATATATATATATATATATATATATATATATATATATATATATATATATATATATATATATATATATATATATATATATATATATATATATATATATATATATATATATATATATATATATATATATATATATATATATATATATATATATATATATATATATATATATATATATATATATATATATATATATATATATATATATATATATATATATATATATATATATATATATATATATATATATATATATATATATATATATATATATATATATATATATATATATATATATATATATATATATATATATATATATATATATATATATATATATATATATATATATATATATATATATATATATATATAATATATATATATATATATATATATATATATATATATATATATATATATATATATATATATATATATATATATATATATATATATATATATATATATATATATATATATATATATATATATATATATATATATATATATATATATATAATATATAGAGTTATCTGTTTGTGCTTTAACTTTCAGGACATGAAAGTCAGTACTGCCTGGCAGGCGCGTCATGCATCCATGATTCCCATGTTTGCAGAAACACAGCGAACAGGATCATATTCTGCCACCCAAAGCTCTGATATTCATGCTATTCCAGTTGAAGTAGGTCAGATTCTAGCCACTCAACCAAGAGCATTTGCAGAAACACAGGCTACAGGTAATGTTGGAACAGAGAGATGTACCATTTCTTTCAGCTTTGTTTTATACATTTTGCCTGAATATCTGAAATTCTTTCTCTTCCTTGTCACCAAAAATTTAGAGAAGAAATATATAAATCCCATAACCACACTCGTAATCCATGAGTTATCCTGTCAACTGAAAGGTATATCAGAGCAAGGGGATAGCAGTCCCTTTATCCATAATGGTTTTACTTCCTTACACAGACCATCCTATAGAGTAAGTAAGGATGAGCAGGGTACGATTCATCCTTGTTGCCTCGCTTGTTGTGTCCGCCTTGCTATTATCAAAAAGATATGGCATCATATTAAAAAAAATAGATTTATATTTGATAACTAGTGAGGTTACTTAGCAGTGCTTCCACTATAGAGCTGATGTATGATCTTTCTTGAAGTATATCCTCTGTATTGTAAGTCAATTTTCCAGGTGGATCTTACAACTGGGTGACCGAGTCCACGTTTGATACAACTGTTGCTGACATGGAGTACCAAGCAACTCATGCTCCAATTCATGGTGCTGCAAGTGGACTGCTCTTTTCTATTGGATCATCTGGTAATAACCTTTTATAATGTTTGAGTCTCTATAAAGTCTTGAGTACTTTCTTTAATAGCTCAGAAGCCTGTGGACTATACGTTAATGATTTTTATGCTTCATTGCATATATCTTCATTATAATCTTCAGAAGTAAAGATATTTGTATGCCTTGCATGTTGCAGGAGGTGACTATTTGAGATAAAGAGAATGGAGGTTGCTGTACCTACATCTGGTCTAACTTATCAAACAGCTTTTGTACAATGCCTATGCTTTACCTCACCCACATTTTTCGCTATTCATTCTTGACATACAGTTATACATCTCTGACATTTTTTTTTCATTACATCAAATCTGTGCTTTTCATCCTTTTCTACACTCAAAGTCTGGTCTGTGTAATGACTGGCACAATGGGTTCTTTATACAATGTCCTTTTTGCGTTTGTTATGAAATAGCTTTTTTCATCACACGCTCGATCCCGCCTTAGACATACCACATCCATTATTATGTAAGTAACCTCTGCAGCCACTACTCCAATCACTAGTTCCACAAGCAATTCTCCATTCACTCACATTCCGCTTACTATCATGCACAATCCTAGTACAGCACATAACTTTACTTTTACCTACATTCTTGTAACTTTCTTCCCTCTTACACCCTTACGTTCTTGATCACCTACTGCTTCAGTAGTTTCAGAACTTGCTATTATCGCAGTGTCATCCACAAAAAATGATTGATTCATTTCCCACAACCTTCCATTCTGTAGCTCTCTTGCATTTACTTGTTTTATTGCTCCATCCATGAGGTAAAAGAATAACTATCAGCATCAAACATCCTCAATGCATCTCTACATTCATCTCAGACCTCTCACTTTCTTCATTCGGTACTCACACACCCTTTTCCACTTATGTAAAACTTTTGACCACTTTCAAAAGATTTTATTCCATGCCATTGACTTGCAAGATGCTCCACAATGTTTTTCTTTCAACCCTTTCATTCACTTTCTCCAAGTCCATGGACACCCAAAATATTTTCTTGCTTTTCTATATATATTTATCACTTATTGTCTTAACCAGAAACACTTGACCCATGCAGCCCTTCCTCTCCTGAACCCAATATGGTTCTTACCTAATCCTAATTTCATTTTTCAGTTCGCTCAATCAACACTGGGCATAATAATTCCTCTAAAATTGCCACATGCACTACTCCAATCAGTAAAGATCCTCCCCTTCCCTAAAAACGTTCTCTAGCGTACCATCCATTCTGCTATTGCTTATTTACCTTTTCACTGACAATATTTATGAAACCTATCGAACCCTGATTCCTTATCAGCTTTTATTACTTCCATTGGCACTTATACCTTATCTCTTATAATTTCCATATAATTTTCCCCACTATATCTGTCATTATATAAGCTTCTCCTAAAACTATAATCACCATCTCTTTGTCATCATCCATACTCAACAACTCTAAATACTCAGCCTATTTCACTCACCTCCCTCTCGTCCATTAGCGTTTGCCTAGCTGTGCCATTTAAACCTCTCCTCCCAACTAGACTCATCTCTCTGGAAACCATCTGCCCCACATTATGTCAGTTCTCCTCTTTTCCTTATTAACCATGTGTATTGCAAACTCCCCTCTTTTTCTATACCTTTCATATGCCCCTTATTTCCTCTTTGCAACCATATCTTATATCTCCACCCATCTTTTGCCACTGTCGCACTCACCTCTTCATTCTTGCACAATAATTATTGTTATTATTATTATTATTATTATTATTATTATTATTATTATCATCATCATTATTATTATTATTATTATTATTATTATTGTTGCATATTAAATCGGTCAGACATACTTTTGAATGGTTCTTATGCTTTGTACTATAAAAAAAAATTTCTTTGTTAATTTTAGAGAAGCAAGATATGCTCCGTTTTAAGACCTCAGGCCTAGGTAAGAAGAAAATGGAAGCACCTACAGATGATACTCCACCAGGTGAGATTTTTTCATATTATATGTACTGTATTATATGATAACTGCACCTCCCATTATTTGTTCAGTTATATCCACCCTTCGTACCTCAGCAGGATGTATAGTCATAATGAAAAATATTTTTAACATTTTCCTTTGAAGTGGATAATTTTTTATTATGTTTGTTCTGCAGTATTTTTTTTATTAATGTTAAAATGCTTTATGTGGTGTAAATTAGAGTTTTTGTGTGCAGCTTGGATGTTTTCTGACATAATTGTGGGAATTTTGGGCAGATGAAGCAAGTAGTACACAGTCAAAGCTGATACGCCGTAGATTTGTCAGAAACCAAGATCGAGAAAAGCAGTCTATACATTTTGCCAAGATCGAGGAGAGGCGAAGGAAGCAGAGAGATGCTGTTGAAAGAATGAGACGGTCACGCAGAGAAGCACAGGTAATATTGCATTATTGATATAAGTAGCTCATATTCTGTTTTTAGTATTTGTAAACATCAAAAATTTTGTGAGTTTAATTATAAGTGACCTCATACTAGTGGTTCCACAGATTGAGACATAAAAACTTAGAAAATACATACTTATATTTTCCATTTGTGCCACAGTGGCTTATCGTTGAGATATTGTGAATCTGATTACTTACAAATGTATTGTGGAATTTTATTTAGAACTTTCAAAGCTGTGAATAGGTGAATGGTGATATATATCATTTGGATAATTTTGTATAAACCTTACGTTTTGGACAGTAGAGGCTAAGTAATGAAGGACTGACTTTCCCTTTATATAATTATGAATTGTTATTTTTAAGTATTGTAATAAGGAAAAATTACAAAATTACAGCTGCTGTGTTCTTTTATAATCTTTAATCCATTCTCTACATATTAAACGTATAGGTTACAATGTCTAGAGGATACAGAGACGGTGAAATCCCAGACATTCAGATTAAGCATAAGGAGTTGATTGCACCTTTACAAACGCTTGCACAGGTAAATGTATCTTTCGTTTGTTGAAGTTTGGACATCGTCATGCAAAAGGTGTATTGATTTGATCACACAAGTGAAAATTTTTCTTTTTGTGCTAAGAAAATATTGAGATTTTTAATTTTTCTGTTTGTTAGACAAGGTTTTGAATATACATAGTTTTGATTTATAGAATGTCAGTTTTCAAGAATAATTTCTGTCACTATAATTGGTTTGAGACAACCTGATAGTTACCGATTTTAAGCAAAATACTCATTAATGCATTTTAAAACTTATAAAAATATCTCCTCCTTTTTCTTTCTTTCTTTCTCTCCTGAAGTGTGATAACAAAACTGCCTCTAAACTGTTTGAGCTATTGACACAAGGAGTAATGGATTGCAAAAATCTGTTAATGAGTCCAAGAGAAGCAGAAGACTGGCATCAAAGAATATGCTGTGCCTTGAACAACATCATAGCCAGCACATTTACGTGTCACACGCAACTGTTAAAAACGATTCTTCATCTCATGATCAATAATGACGTTACTGTGAATCCTGAAGAGCTCTCTGCAGGTGATGATTATTTTTTTTTTTGTTAGGGCTGATCATCTTGTTACTCACATATTGTGATGCAGGCATTTTTATGGAATCATTATGGTGTTAGAATAGAAGCACCTTGAGCTATCTAGGTAAATTCATTATGCCCCATACAATAAATATCTTTTATAATAGGCACACATAAACTATTATGAAACTATACCCAAACTTGGTATATATTCATGTATTTATGTGTTAGTCATTCCATAGTGATCTGTATGTCATGAGTCAGGATTCCACTACATATGTGGGATCTGCATAAGTAGAGCTTTGTAGTGAGGTACATGGCATTTGCTGGAGAGACTGCTTACCTCCAATCTGCTGAAGACAGCATTTTCTGCCTATCCTTTAAAAAATTTTCTTCAGTATATTAACCCTTCCACTGTGGGTCACCTACATGTATGCTCTTTAGGTAGATGTAGGGTGACCTGTATGTATGTTCACTTGAAAGTCTTTCTCGCTATGCTTTATGTAGTAGAGTAGGGATTCCTTAAAATCCAGTCACTCTTCCAAATTGTTCCCCAAACCCTCCTCCTCCTCCTTTTATGGGCCTCCTGTATCCTACTTGAACCGTCATACATCTGGAGCTTATGAATCCGCAGTATTTAACATGTGGGAGTATTCTGGCAGGAGAGATCCAGCCAGAACCCTAGTAATTGGGTCTCTGAATGTGTGTTGTTGTGGTGTAAATGAAAGTAAGATGGAGGTGATGGGGAGTATGTTTGTGGAGAGAAAGATTGATGTACTTGCATTGAGCAAAACTAAGATAAAAGGGAATGGTGAGGTGACATTTGGGAGAGTGGTAGGTAGGTAGGGTGTCTGGAGTTGAGAGAGGAAGAGGAAAAGAGTGAGTGGCTCTGTTGTTAAGTGAAGAGATGAATAAGTGTGTGGTAGAATGGAAGGAAGTCTTTTCTTGAATAATAGTGGTTAAAATAAGGCTGGGATGCGAGGCTTGGGCGTTTGTGAGCGCATATGGCCCTGGCAGTGAAAAAAGTGAGGAAGAAAGTGAAGAATTTTGGATGATATTGAACGAGTGTGTGGAAGACTTGGGAATGAATGTGAATGTGGTGTTGAGGGGAGATTTGAATTTTAGAGTAGGGAATGAGCCAGTAGACTGTGTAATTGGGAAGTATGGAGTACCTGGTAGGAATGAGAGTGGAGAGAAAATTGTAGAAATGTGTATTGAGAGAGATGTTGATCACTAATACTGTATTTAAAAAGACGAATGTGCACAAGTATACATGGGTCAGAGTGGATAATGGAAGAGTAGTTGACAGAGCATTAATGGATTATGTTGTAGTGAACAGGAGAGTGATTGGAAGAGTATTGGATGTGAATGGGGGAAAAGTGGATAAAGAGGAGAATCGAGAGAAGAGAGGTGCTAAAAGTGAATGAATTGTATAAGAAAGAGAAAGACTGAGTATAAGGCTAGTGTGAGAAATGTGTGGAATGTAGTGAAAGAGCAAGTGGACGAGGGAGTGAAAGAAGAATGGAGCTGTTTCAAGGAGGAAGTTATGAAGTGTGCCAAGGCAGTGTGCAGGAGACTAACTGGTGGAAGTAAAAGGAAAGGTAGTGAATGGCAGAATGAGCAGGTAAGTGTAGTAGTTACTGAAAAGAAGCAGGCTTATGAGGTATGGTTGCAGGCAGGTAATGTAGAGACATATGAAAGGTATTGTGTAAAGAGGAGGTTAGCATAGCACGTGGTGCAGCAGGCAAAGAGAGAAGCAGATGTAAGGTGGGGCAGATGCTTGTCTGAAAATTTTGAAAGGAATAAAATGATGTTTTGGAAGGAAGTGAAAAGAGTGAGGAAAGGTGAATATGGTGGGGAGGAGAGGGTGAAAGGAGCAGATGGGCAATTGCTAGTGGATGTTATAAAGGTGAGAGAGAGATGGGCTGAATATTTCAAGAACCTACTGAATGAAGAAGATGATAGAGAGGCAGAGATTGTGGCTGTAGCAAACGAATGGAGAATGCCAATGTTAGATGAGAATGATAGAGATATTAAAAAAGAGGAGGTACGTTTGGCACCGAGAGCAACAAAAACAGGTAAAGCGCCAGGGATAGATTGTTGTCATGTTGAATGCTTGTCAAAAGGTGGGGAGACATTAGTAGAATGGATGATTAGGTTATTGAATGTATGTTTCAGGAAAGGGAGGGTCCCAGTTGATTGGGGGAGTGCATGTGTAGTTCCACTTTACAAAGGAATAGGAGATAAGTATGAGTGTAGTAGTTTTAGGGGAATTAGTTTGTTGAGTGTAGTTGGTTAGGTATATGGAAGAGTGTTAATCAAGAGAATTAGGAGAGGTACTGAGAGATTGATTGGGGAAGAACAGTGTGGATTCAGGAGCGGAAGAGGATATGTGGATCAGGTGTTTGCGGTATGACAGGTGTGTGAGAAGTACTTAAAGAAAGGTAGGGATACTTTTTGGCCCTTTATGGATTTAGATAAAGCGTATGACAGGGTAGATAGAGAGGGGTTGTGGAGGGTGTTGCAACTGTATGGAATAAGTGAAAGTTTGTTGAATGTGGTGAAGAGTTTTTACATGAATAGTAGAGCATGCGTGAGAGTTGGGAATGGTATGAGTGATTGGTTTGAGGTGAATGTTGGGTTACGTCAAGGTTGTGTAATGTTGCCATGGTTGCTTAATGTGTATATGGATGGAGTGGTAAGGGAAGTAAATGAAAGAGTATTAGACTGAGGCTTTGAACTAGTGGGTGAGGATGGAAGGTTGTGGAAATTGAGTCAGTTGCTATTTGCGGATGATACTGTACTAGAGGCTGATACTGAAAATTAATAGAATCATTGGTGACTGAGTTTATTAGTGTGTGTGAAAGAAGGAAGTTGCAGGTGAATATTGGTAAAAGTAAAGTCTTGAGATGCATGAGGAGTGTTAATGTTGGCTGATTGAATGTAGGAGTGAATGGGGAGTTGCTTGAAGAAGTTGAGAGTTTTAAGTATCTGGGGTAGCATGTATCAAGGAGTGGACGAGTTGATGTAGAGGTAAATCACAGAGTGAAGAAAGCAAGTAAATGTCAAGGTGGGTTGAAAAGTGTAATAAGAAATAGATATTTGGGAATAAATGCAAAGAGAAGGATATATAATGGTGTGATTGTGCCGACAGTATTGTATGGAGCAGAGACTTGGAATGCAAGAGAGGAGGAGAGGAAGAAGTTGAATGTAATGGAGATGAGGTGTTTGAGAGGTATGATTGGTGTATCTAGAATAGAGTAAGAAATGAGGATGTCAGGCAGAGAATGGGTGTTTGAATGAAGCTGTCGGATAGATTAGATCAGAGAGTGTTGAGATGGTTTGGACACATAGAAAGGATGAGTGATGAACGAATAGTGAAGAGAGTGTGGAGTGCAGAAGTGATTGATTGGAGTTAGATCAAGAGGGAGACCTAGAATGAGATAGATGTTTTATTTACAGGTGGGTGACCTAATTATAGAGTTTTATAGAATTTTTTTTATTGCTCTATATACCTTTTTATGCTAACAATTGCTTGTAGGATACTGCAAGAAAAATTCAGTACATAATAAGCATGCCAAATATTTTGTCCAAACTATTATATTTGCTCTTTTAATTGCTACGAACACCTCGTCGTCAAGTGCCCTCCCATGCATACCCAACCCCCTGAAACATTTTAAATGGCTAGTAGCTACTTCATATTAGTTATTTAACCAATTTGCATCTAATATGCACGTTTCCCAAGAATATTTCTTTACAAGGTATCCACCTCTGGGTGTCAAATCAAAGAGTTTAGTGCCATTTCATATTTAACGAATATACTCTTTAATCCCATATATTAACTTGTTAGGGATTGCTTTCATAACTGCTCTTACTGATCAAGCAAATATGTGAAGCTTGTATAAATATTCCAATTAATTTTAGCACTTGCGTCCATGCAAAGAGTTTTATTATTTAAAAAATTGACACCATTTCCCATTAAAGTCATTACAGAGTGGCCATAACTGAATTAAGCAGGTGAGAGAGCAAAGCTTCATTATACCCAGCACATCTTTCCCGCTTTTACCAGATGTTCTCTAACAATAAACAATATCAGCAAGGATGAGATTGCCATCCTAAGCTTACCTATCTGCTTTTGTTGGCTCTTATGACACAGGTAATACAGTTGAGGTGTTTTTGCCCTGCACTACCAGGTATTAAGATATAAAGCAAAATACAGTTAGTTTATGACTCTGTATGTTTCATAAATATATTAAGTTTGCATAAAACATGCATTCTGTACTTTTATGTTTTGAGACTTGTAGTGCTACTTTTATCGACAAAGATTCAGAAATTCGTCTATTCTTATAGATTTAAATTCAGCAGTGGATTTTAAATAAACAGAGCTCTAAAAGATTATTTGCATTTCAAAATCTTCTAAACTTTACTCGTGAGGGATAGTTTAAGGCACTTGTAAAGATGCTTGCATTCCAACAGGAAATTACCTTATAGGTAGTACAGGTAGTCATTGACTTATGACCTATGTGACTTGCCATGGTTTATCTTTATGACCATGACCATGCCAGTGAATATGTACTCTATGTCTAGCCATCACTCTTTCTTACATCATGTTAACAGTTTGCTGTTAGCAGCAGTGACAGTACATTTGTATCCGTTTGTGTCTTAGCTGTATAAAGATTAAAATCTAGTAATAATAATAATAAATATGCTGCACTGTAATAATAAAAATAGTAATAAAAATAATTATAGTAATAATAACAACAATAATAGAAAATATAAATTATAATAAAAAGAAAGCGATGAAGAAAGATGGTAAAGAGCTAACTGAAATTTACGAGGAAATAAGAAAATGAACAATTCATACAAAGCTCAGCATGTTTTTGGGGAATCACTGATGTCGTTATTAGAGCTCTGTCTGAAATTATTGCTTGTTTTTTTCTCTTAATAAATTTCCCCATTTTCCAACTTCATTATTGTTATAACCTTTGTATTTCCATTTTCTTAGGTCACTCTGCTCTGCACAATATTATTAGTACTGTTTTATCATATTTCTACAAATCCTTAAAAAATTCAACCATATTTAGTTAATTGTTTAACCTTTTTTATCTTTCTCTAGACAGTGCTTGGGGATAGCTGAGAAGGTATTTTTTTCATCCAAGCATGAGTGGACAAGAAGAGTCTTTCTATTATTGTAATTTGTAATATAACAATAAAGAACTAAGAAAATGGTAAATAAAAGGGTAAAAAACATTAAACAATATCACAGAAGGATAATATGATTTTATTATAAAGTATCCTATAACCTCCAAATGATAATTTATGATAATGTAACGACTTATGACCTGTTAGTCAGAATTTATGGAGGCTGTGACACGACGACTTTCTTTTTTGCATATCAGACGCCATCTCATAGAGAGTAGAGAAGAATGGCCACCACTAACCATATTGAGAGGAAATGAGTGAACAGTAACATTCAATAACATCTCTTAATTATGCTTGTTTGCACATTGAAAATCCTAAACTAAGCCATTTCTCTTCCAACCATCTACCCTAGCAGAGACCTCCTAAGGCTGATTAAATTTAGTTTAGTCACTTCCTGAGAGTATTTGCATCTGAGGATATATTATTTTCACTGTACTAATGCCAACTATTCTTTGTACATGTTTCACTTTAAAACCAGATGTCATTTATATAATCCTTTCCTTCTTCCATCACTTTTGCTGCAGCTTGTTTGGAGAGCCATCTAGAGCCGCTGGGCATATTAGTGTTAGAGCGTCAGGTGTTGGTATCCCAAAAAGGAGACTTGGATGCAAAACCTCCTCTTCGCAAAAAAATGAAAACAGAAGTCAAAGAGTCCTCAGACGCAAGTTTATGGCTTAATATGGCTGAGTGAGTTTAAAAGTATATTTTTTATGTAAATTTTAATTTTTTCATTTGTTTGTGTATGATAATAATTAAAATGAAGCAAGTATATATTTACGTTTAATTATTTTATTCTAGACTGTACAGAAGCCTTGACATGTGGGACGTTGTCTGTGGCATTGTTCAAGAGAAACTTGGTAATATAAAGCCAGAGACCTGTCGTGCTTTGGAAGCAGAGGCAATAAACAACCCTACTCAGGCTTTTGTTCAGTATCGCACTGCTCTCAGAAAAGAAGAATGGGAAGAGGAACCATCTCTTACTGAGGTTTCACGTCATTGTTTAATTCACTTATTAATTTATATCATATTAATAATAGGATTTTGATTTACTGTATACAGATAGTCATATAACATGAATGTGTTTTCCATATATCTTTTCAAGTACTGTAATTTATTCCTGTAAGCATTTTCTCATTCTCAATATTATTTTTCTGCAGAAGAGAATATGGGAAGACTGGTACCTGAACTGCGCTGGAATGCTAGGTCAGTGGTCTGAAATGGAGAAATTTTTAGAGGAACGTTTCTTGAAGGACCATGATGGACATGTGGAAGTCAGTAGAGTATGGAATGTAGCAAGACCTACATCTGTAATACTCCCTGCAATGATCCAGTCCAAATTAATGAACATATTGGATGGGTCTGATAATGATGGGAATTTATTTGAATTCATCAAAGCGTCTATGGAAGATACCCACCATCGACTTTTAATGGAGAATACGTTTCCATTACAGATGGCAGTACTAGCTGTGTATCAAGAGAAAATGCCGCGGGCTGAAGTGTACCTAAACTCAACCATGTCGCATACTTTACATGCTATTTCCCAGTATTCCATTCTTACTCCAAAGCCATTAAAGGCAACTCTACGAAATGCTCAGTTATTGACAGAACTTGATGATTTTTTAAAGGCTTCTAAACAGGCTATCTCAGATGCTGATCCCTTTAAAGTAAAGAAAAGTATTGAAACTTGGAAAAATCGAAATGTTAACACTGGTGATAATCCTGTTTTGATTCAGTGCTTGGCATCATACAGAGATTTGTACCTTCACCACCTAGATAATCAAATAGAGTTAATTCCAGAAGAGTTTAATCAAGTTATGAGAGATATTAAAGTGGCTACTCATAGAGCAGTTGTAGAGTCTTCTCTTCAAAATTTTAACTACCACCTCGCTGACAGACACTTAAGAAAGCTGAAAGTTATATCAAACGATCCATACTCCCTTGCTCAGTTCTATTTTTTGATGACTGAGAATCACATGTTAAGAGCAAAGAATAACCCTTTCAAGAGTCTCCAGTATCTAGTTGAGGCTTGGGCCAGATTCATGGGTAAAGTGAGTACCATGCCTGTTTTGAATGAGGCTGCAGTTGATGCTCAGTACCTTAGACTTGAGAGCTTGCTATGTTATAGTATATGTGAAGCAATTGATGAAATGGGATATGAATGGGCACCGGATAGTCAGTACATGAGAATTTTAGCTGATAAGTTTCCAACCCCACAAAGTAAGGAGACATGGTACACTGAACTCCTAAAATGTAGCTTCAATTCCCTTATTAAAGCTGTTGATTTAACTGAAAATCAGATGTTAGATGATGTAGAACCCAATGAAAGCAGCCACAAGAAAGTCTACAGAACTTTGGCAAAATATTGTGATGACTGTCTGGAAAAATGGGAAAACAGAATTAATTCGTTTGAATACTCAAAATACTTAGTAATAGCCACTTTGAAAGGCATGATGGTTGGAGATACAGATGCCCAGTACCATTTTCCTCGTCTTATAAATCTCCTGGAAGAAAATCCATTGTTAATAGATACTTTCAAGAGTTATGCTGAAAAAGTACCCACGTGGATGTTTTTGCTGTGGTTGAATCACATTCTCATATACATAGACAAAGCACCAGGACCAGCACTTCAGCCTCTTATTGAAAATCTGGCCAATGAGTATCCACAGGCTGTTGTTTATCCTTTTGGAGTTAGTGTACAACAGTATAACTTAACAACTAAGACTGGAAAACTGGCATTACCCATATGTAACAGAGTAAAGTCTGTTCTTAATAGAAATCCTCTCTTCCAGGAATTTATATCATCCACATCATTAGTTGTCGCACCATACATTGAATGCAAAGATGCTTTGCGTTCTCTTGTAGAAGTAGAGTGCGGTAAGGAAGAAATTGAAGCTAAATTGAAAGTAATTGAGGAAACACTTTTTAAAGTTAATGTTCGTTCCACAAGAAGGACGTCATTTGAGAGAGGTGAAGCCTATATCAAGCTTGACAGAATGAGAAAGCTTGCTCTAGAGGCAGTAAATAAGTCTTTTGGCGAGAATTTCAAAAAGCTTAACAGTATGTCTGTTAAAGATATTAAAGAACAATTGAAAGTACTGTATAGTCTTTTTAAGCCTACACAAGAAGATCAGCAAAATTTACCAAGGCAGTTAAAATCTTATTCTCCTTGGTTAGCCAGCTTTCAGGCTTCTAAGTATCCAGATATACTTGAGCTTCCTGGTCAGTATTCTGGTCTGTCAAAGCCCCTGCCCGAATATCATGTTAAAATATCTAGCTTTGATGATAATCTTTTGCTAATGAAATCGATGCGTGTGCCCGTTAGAATTACAGTAAGGGGTGATGATGAAAGAGATTACAAATTCCTAGTAAAATGGGGTGAAGATTTACGTACAGATCAGAGGATGGAACAGGCTTTTGCTCTCATGAATGCTATATATTCATCATCGCCATTGTGCTCCAATCTCACATCAAGGCCCTCGTTAGATACATACCAGGTCATACCTCTATCTGTGCAAGTGGGTCTTTTGCAGTGGGTTGAAGCAACCATGCCACTGAAAGATTTTATTAGTGATTCATACAAAGCAAATGAGATGAAAGCTTATGACAGTGCAAGAGAAACCTTTGGTAGAGTACGTCCTTGGGAACCATCAGAGAAAACAAGAGCAAAGGATATTGTTAAAATCTATGGAGAAGTGGTCAACATGATACCTTGGGACATATTACGTCGTGGGTTTGTTAAGCTTGCCTCTGATAGCACAGGATTCTTCTCCTTACGCAGTGCATTTGCTGTCAGTTATGCAACTCTGTGTATATCTCACTGGATATTAGGCATTGGAGATCGCCATTGCAGCAACTCTCTTATTAATTTGAAAACTGGATGTGTTGTTGGGATTGACTTTGGACATCATTTTGAGTCGGCAACTCAGGTTTTGCCATTTCCAGAGCTGATGCCCTTCAGATTGTCACCTCAAATTGTCAATGTATTTCAGCCTGTAGGTGCTTCAGGAATGTTGAAACAGATAATGATAGCAGCTTTAGGTTCTCTTAGAAATTCTCGCCAGCTGTTAATTTCCTTTTTGGAAGCATTTGTTAAAGAACCCACAGATGACTGGATCAACTTTGTAAGGATGCTACAAGGGAGCACAGATGATGGACAGGTAGAGTTATATTCCAATGAACGCATAAGATTGCTGAAGGCCAAACTTAATGGAATAAATCCTGCTCATATAACTAGCTGGGCTCTTAAACAAAACAGATCTATGAAGAGGCAGCCAAGGGTTCTGTCTAGCTTACTAGAAGTAATTGCTGGAAGTAACAAAAATGATCTTCGGTCACAGTTGGATGCTGATCAGCTTACATCTTGTCAACAAGTGGATATCCTGTTGAGTCTAGCATGCGATCCAAATATATTGGGACGTACTTGGATTGGTTGGGATTCGTTCCTTTAATGTTATATATTCTATGCTCATATAATATGAAATTACATACTAGCTCTTACTTGTGCATTTTAATAAATTATGTTTAACATATGAATTCCACGATAGTGATACTAGAATATGTATACAGTTACACTGCTTAAATAATGTATTTGTGGGATATTGCTTCATGTGTATATTCCGTAATGATAAATAAATCATGTTTGTTCATCATGGATTCGGTTTTACGTCACAACTCCCTTTTCTACTAAGGGCTAGGACGGTTGCCTTCTTGCAGAGGACTTGTTTTGGCAGATGTAAACGTTACCCTGAGTGTATGCCCTTACTAACCTCAGTCCGTGCTAGTAATAAAAATGGTTAAGAGCTGTAATTTTCATCTTTCTAGAGAGCAGTAAATCTGTCCGATTTTATCTTAAGTTTGCAATTCTTAATTTTTCACCTGTATAACTTCATTAACAATCTTCTCATAATAATACTCCTTTTTTATACACTATCATTAATTCCTTTCACATGCTTTTCTTTCATGTATCTCTGCTTTTATTCTCTTTTTATTTTTATTTTATTACCTCACTTAGTATTACTCATGCTGCCAAATTATTTTACTTTCATCCTCTATCTCGTAAATATATTCACAGAAAGTGATGATTATGAACTTTGATAATTTTTGATTAAGGTTCAAAGTCCCTTAGACGACAACTCCCGTAGGACAACTTTTCCCAGATTATTGATTTTATATTAATTGAAATTGCTCACAATGCAATCTCTAAAATAACCCAAATCTTGTTATTGAGCAATTATCCGTATCTGGGAATCAGTGGAGCAATTGTCCAAGGGGGAATTCTCCTGATACCCATTCTTAAAGCCCTATGAGAGACCTAATTCACCAATACTTATAATTCATATTCTTCACTGATAAAAAAATCTGAAGAGGAAAAATTATAATTGGATATGTTGAAATATTATGGATATAGCTCACCAACTTTAAGGATGGCAAGAATATCTCTCTTGTGTTCCCTGAGTGATGTAAAATTCGACTAAATAGGGAAGAGTAATGGGACTGGGAATTCCCTCTTCTGTATTTTCCTTCCACAAAGTAACGATTGTTATTTGCTTTGACTATGCCACCTTTTTATAAGTGAGATTATGGTTTTTGCATATAGATAGTAGCACCAGAAGTAATAGGATTGAGTAAGTGGTACTTGTATCTGTTTGTGGAGTATAGAGTCACATGAGTAACTTGGGTAGAGATAGCACCCAATTAAGGGATTTGGAAGTAAGTTTTGCTAAAGGAACTAATTTTTTTAGATATTGGTAGTGCCATCTATTGGTGAATTCTTAAAATAAAAAGATATTTTTTTTGTTGCTGCTACCTATTCCTATAGGTAATTATGGGAACTAATATTTTTAGGGTGTTGGTATTGTCAACTATAGATACCAGCACCATCACCTGAACTTTGTTGCTTCTGTCATCTATTGGCCCATTTAAGAACCTTTAAACAATGATATTGATGGTGCCATCTGTTGGCAAAATTGTAAACAATGATAACTACTTAAGATTTTGCCAATACTGTAGATGACCAAAAAAAAAAGAAATTTGCCAATAGATGGCAGTACCCAGTAATGGCATAACAAATTGCACCTACCCCCAAATGGATTCTACCTCACCCACATTATATAGGTGGTACATATTTAATTTGAAAATTACTTGAAAAGTATTAATATTTCTTTATCAGTGCTAACGAAAGTAATTATTGCAAATGGGTCTTGTGACATGACCCCAACCATTATTATTCATTATTTTCTCTCATAAACTTGTTTGAAATGCACACTATTTAAGAAATTAGATACTTTATGCAAATGTATACAAACTCCAAATGATATCCATTGTTTCTTCATTATGAGTGGTGCTTTTAGTTTAGAGGAGTTTGGGGATAAAGAATCCCCCCACAAAGGAAAAACTGATAAAGTTAGGATCCTTTTAAGAAGTTCTGGCTTTGCTTAATGTATCGTGGTGGGAGTTCTTTCTATGACCTACTCTGATTATGTTACATATTTTTGTATGACATCACTCAAAATGCTCCAGTCTCATATTATTTAAACGAGATGATAGGAACAGGCTATATGAGCTTAAAATCAGGCAGAAGGAAATGTACCACTGCCTGATATGTGCTAGTATAAATATATGTGGCTGAAGTTTAGAGGTAAATTAAAATAAGCTTGGGAAACTAACTAATAAAAGGATATATTGGTACTTGGATAGTGAATTTTAGGAATTTTCAGAGATTTTTAGGGGATTTTTATGGAGTTTTTAAGAATTACATTTTATTTTTGATGATTTTTAGAGATTTTCATGGATTATTTAGGAATTTTTATGGATATTTAGTGATTTTTAGATGTTATTAGGGATTTTTTGAATGCTTAGAAATTTTTAAGAATTTTTAGTGAATTTAGGAATGTTGGGGATTTTTAGTTTTAGGATTTAGGGATTTTTTTAGTGAATTTTAGGGAGTTTTGAGATTTTAGGGATTTTTAGAGAATTTTAAGTTTTTTTTAGAGATGTTTTGGATATTTAGTAATTTTATAGCTAATTTTATGGAATTTTAGGGATTTTTAAGTATTTTTAAAGATTTTTAGAGAATTTAAGGATATTAGGGATTTTAGAGATATTTAGGATATTTTTATGAATTTTAAGGGATGTTTAGAGATTTTTAAGGAGTTTTAGAGAATTTTAGGGCTTTTTACGGAATGCTATGGAATTTTAGAGATTCTTAGGGATTTTTAGAAAATTTTTAGTTTTTTGGGAATTTTAGGGATTTTTAGGGGTTTCTATGGCATTTTAGGGATTTTTCTAGGTTAGGTTAGGTTGTGAGGTTTTTTAGAAGTTTTTATGAATTTATAGGAAATTTAGGGATTTTTAAGAGATTATTATGGACTTTTTGGAATGTTTAGAAATTTTTAGAGATTTGTTATGGATTTTTAGGAATTTTCAAGAATTTCTGGAAAATTTTAGGGATTTTTTGGGATTTTTAGAGATTTTTTATAGATATTTAAGGATTTTAGGAGTTTTTAAAGATTTTAAGGGATTTTTATGAATTTTTTGGAATTATAAAGGATTTTTAGATAATTTTAGGGATTTATTCCAAATTTTTTTGATTTTGTGTTTTTAGGGATTTTTATTGATTTGGGAATTTTAAATTTTAGTGACTTAGGAATTTTTATGGATTTTTAGGAATTTATTGTTGGAGAAATTATATTCTTGTGGCCTTCAGGATGACCAGACCGACATTAGATTAGCGGAAAACGTGGTCGTTGATATTGCTGATCATTTGAGCTTAGATTCATCGCCTGTCCAATTCGGTAAATGGTTCAAACTAGAAAAAAAAAATGGCTGCAGTGTGATTGAACATTGCACCATGGGAATGAAGTTTACCTAGAGCCATTTTCTTCTATGTATATTAACTACAATTATTTATTTATGGAGAAAATTGGCGTAGTGTGTATGTTTGCTCTCGCACCCCTCTTAACAAGATATTAGTGACATTCACTTTAATTTAGACTTTTAATGTTTATCGGGCACAATATCAAAGAATAGCCTCACCGTATTCCCTGCGTGTCGTAAAAGGCGACTAAAAGTGGATGGGGCGGGGGGACTAGGAATCCCCCCCTTGTACCAACCTCCTGTGAGACGTCAAAGAAGAGGGGGAGTAGAGGGGAGAATAACTCTCCCCAAACTGTTTTCCTTTTTTGATGTCGGCTACCCCCCAATTTAAGGGGGAAACAGCCAAGGTATATGTATGTATGTAGGAATTTATACGACTAATTTTTTTTAGGGATTTTAAGAGATTATTAAAAGATTTTTAGGGATTTTCAAGCATTTTTGGGGATTTTTAAGGGTATTAAAGACGGATTTTTGGGGATTTCTAGGGATTTTTAGATATTTTTGTTATTTTATGAATTTTTCTGGATTTTTTGGAATTTTAAACTATTTAGAAAATTGTATAGATTTTTTCTGATTTTTTAAAGATTTTTAGGGATTTTAACATCCTCTTAGGGATTTTTATGGATACTTTAAGATTTTTAGAGAATTTTAGGGATTTTTAGAGAAGTTTTGGAATTTATATAGATTTTTAAGGATTTTTTGAGAATTTTAGGGATTTTTAGTCGATTTTATGGATTTATAGAGAGTTTTAGGAATTTGTATGGATTTTTAATTATTTTAGGGATTTTTAGGAATTTCTGTGGATTTTTGGTGATTATGGATTTTATGAATTTTGGGGAATTTTTATGGATTTTTGGGGATTTTAAGCAATTTTTAGAGATGTTTAGGGACTTTTTAAGGATTTTAGAGAATTTGTGCGATATTTAGGTATTTTTTGGGATTTTCTAGGAATTTGTATGGTTTTAGGTTTTTAAGGATTTTGAGAGATTTTTAGGGAATTTTAAAGATTTTTAGTTTTTTAGGGATTTGTTTTGGAATTTTAGGGATTTTTCTAGGTTAGGTTAGGTTGGAGGTTAGTTTAGGTTAGATTACAATATATTTAAATGACCAAATTAAATCAATATAGTTGTAGTTTTTATTACGTTATATTATAATATAATGGTTATAATATAATAGTGAGCTCTTTATTCACAGAACAAACACAGAAGCAGGTTCAAAGATGATCACTATCAAAGGGCCAACACACTGGAATAATATTCCAGAGCATCTTAAAAATGCATCCTCCTTCACAGCTTTCAAAGGCAAACTATACAGTTTTCTTTTGGACAAATAGTTGCTGCTCATTAAGAACTAATTATTCTCATTGTAAGGAAACAAATATGGAAATGATGCCGATAATAACGACCCTGTATCTAGTGACATACTTACTACTTTATTATTAACATTATTGTAACATTTTTATTACAGCACTATTATTTTCTATGAAAGCTACATTTAATTTAACTATATGTCTAACCCTCTTATTTGTTAGTTTAATTACATGTCTACTTATAAGTTACTATTAATGTTGAATAACCGTTGTACAAAATGGAAATAAATGTTTTTGTTTTTTTGTTTTGTTTTGTTGCTTACAGACCATATGCTTATTGATTTTGGCGCCAAATTTAAAAAATGTAGTACATTTAAGTATGAAATTTTGTACTCTCATTAGCCCAGAAAGATAGCAAATATTTTTTGAAGCAAAAATATGTAAAATTTTCAAATAATTTTGTTTTTGTTTTAAAGTTTATTCGTTTTCTTTGATACTTTCAATATTTTTCGTTTTCTTTTACAAAATAATTCTTACCCTTTGGTAATAAACATTGAGAGAGGTGCAGTGCGTGGTAACCATATCTCAGGGAAAGCTGGCAGTCTTTCTCTTCAAACGACAAGAACTTTAATCTTTAGCTTGCAATTGTTATTTTAAAGTGATTATTCCATTCCCTCAAGAACATGGCAATGACACCAGGATAATGAGCAACCCTAAATGAATGGGAGATAAATGAGTTGTGGTTTTTTGTGACCCAAGGAAACATATTATGCGTCATTCCTAAATGGAATTTATATTAAGGTGAGATTTGTAGCGTTTTGATATTATTTAATACAGTTAATAGTGACATGAATATATATATATATATATATATATATATATATATATATATATATATATATATATATATATATATATATATATATATATATATATAGATATGAATCATTTTTTACCCCGACCGGGACTCGAACCTTGGACTTATAATTACTGAGTCAAGGCACTACCAACTACACCCCACAGAAGGTATAAAAGGAATCCAACCTTATAGCTTATATCTGCTATACTTAGGGATGAACGCATTCTATCTGAATGCCACTATGTTCATATTACAGATTCCCCATCCTCACTCATGGCTTCATTTTAGCATTTAACTCAATTCCCAATCTCATTCGGGTCATACAACAACCAAGTAAGCACATTACATATGTGAAAACATGAATCATTTTTTACCCCGACCGGGACTCGAACCTAGGACTTATAATTACTAAGTCAAGGCGCTACCAACTACACACCACAGAAGGTATAAAAGGAATCCAACCTTATAGCTTATATCTGCTATACTTAGGGATGAACGCATTCTATCTGAATGCCACTATGTTCATATAACCAATGCTTGCTTTGTTATTGTATGACCTGAATGAGATTGGGAATTGAATTAAATGCTAAAATGAAGCCACGAGTGAGGTTGGGGAATCTGTAATATGAACATAGTGGCATTCAGATAGGTATATGTATATGTAATTACCTAATTGTAATTACCTAATTGTGTTTACGGGAAAGAGCCCAAAGCTCGTATCTTCCCGTCTCCTGATCAGTTCCATTTTATACTTAGTCATACTTATCATACCTGTCCTTAAAACTATATATTGAGATAGCATTAACTACCTCCTCGCTTAGTCAATTCCAGTTATCAACTACTCTTACACTGAAAAAGTATTTCCTTACATCCTGCAAAGAAGTTTTCTTACGAAGCTTCAAACTATGACCTCTAGTTCTAGAGCCTGCCATATCAAAATATCGATCCCTATCTACTCTATCATAACCATGAAGGAATTTAAAGACTGTCACCATATCCCCTCCTCATTCTTCTGGCTTCGAGTGATGGTAAGTCTAATTCCCTCAGCCTCTCATCATAACTGAGATTGCGTATTTCTGGCACCAGTTTCGTGGCATGTCTTTGAACTTTTTCAAGCATAGCTATGTGCTTTTTCAAGTGTGGATTCCAAAAGGGGGCTGCATATTCGAGTTTTGGCCTCACATAGGTTACATAAATATTTCTGAACATTTCCTTGTCCATGTGCCTGAAGGCTACCCTTACATTTGATAGGAATGCATATGCTGCCCTTACTATGCCATTTATATGTATTTCTGGAGACAAATCTGCCAGTATATTTACTCCTAGATCTCTCTCATTTTCTGTCTCTTGAAGTTGTACTCCAGCCACCGAGTAGTCAAGCTTGGACCTTCTTGCACAAGCTTTTCCACAGCTTTATCAGAGGAAAACTGAAGGTAAAAGAACAGGTTTTAAGGCTAAAGAGAGCGGATGGAAGCATCACTGAGACGGATGAAGAGATCTGCAAAGAATTGAACAAGGAGTTTCAGTCAGTATTTACAGTAGAAAATACCCCACCCCCTCAGATTGCAGTGATAGAAGCTCAAGGGCCGGTATTAGAGAACATCAACCTTACAGCCACAGAGGTATGCAAAGCGCTGATGGATTTAGATGTTCATAAAGCTACAGGTCCTGATGACATATCCCCTCATGTGCTTAAAAAATGCACAAGCACAATATCAGTGGCACTAAGTATCATATTCAAGGAGTCACTGGAGTCAGGGGAGATTCCAAGATGCTGGAAACAAGCAAATGTGATACCTATCTTCAAAAAGGGAAGGAGAGATACGGCTCTGAACTATAGACCAGTTTCCTTGACCAGCATAGTTTGCAAAGTTATGGAGAAACTACTAAGGAAACATATCTCTCTTCACTTGGAATCCTTCAACTTTTTGTCAGTGAGGCAACATGGCTTCAGAGAAGGTAGATCAACAGTAACAAACTTATTAGAATTTTATGATGAGGTAAGCCAAATCTTACAGGAAAGAGAGGGCTGGGCAGATTGCATATTCCTAGACTTCCAGAAAGCGTTTGACACTGTTCCACATGGGAGACTTATTAGGAAGCTGCAATCAATGGCTAGAATAGGTGGAAATGTTTTGGAATGGATAAAAACTTACTTAGAAGGAAGGGAACAAAGGGTTAGAGTAAGACACTCAGTGTCTGAATGGAGAAGAGTTAGTAGTGGAGTTCCACAGGGTTCAGTTTTAGGGCCACTTTTGTTCCTTGTATATGTAAATGACCTACCAGAGTCTGTAAATTCATTCATGAATATGTTTGCAGATGATGCAAAGATTGTGAAGAAAGTAAAAAACGAGAACAATGGTAGAGAACTTCAGGAGGATCTAAATAATCTGCATGAGTGGTCAGAAAAGTGGCTAATGAAATTCAATACTTCAAAATTCCTTCTCTTACACACCATTCCAAATTCTGACACTAACTGACACAGCTTTTCCTCTGAATCTGCCACCACCACAGTATCATCTGCAAACAGCAACTGATTCAGCTCCCACTCGTTATCATCCCCATCTACCATTTTCAAACCTCGACCACGCACTCGCTCATTCACCTCTCTTACAACTCCATCAATATACAAATTGAACAGCCCTGGTGACATCACACATCCCTGTCTCAGTCCCACACTCACTGGAAACCACTCACTCACTTCATTCCCTACCCTAACACAAGCTCTACTACCCTCATGCAAACTTCACTGCATGCAACAATTTGCCATTGATTCCATATAATCTCAAAACATTCCACATAGCCTCTCTATCAACTCTATCATATGCTTTCTCCAGATCTAAAAATGCAAAATACACATCCTTACCCTTTGCTAAATATTTCTCACATAACTGCCTAACTATAAAAATCTGATCTATACAACCTCTACCTCTCCTAAAACCACTCTGCACTTCTGCGATCACATATTCTGTCTTATCCCTAATCCTATTAACCAGTATCCTACCATACACTTTTCCTACCACACTTAACAAACTTATACCCCTAAAATTACTGCATTCATACATATCTCCCTTACCTTTGTATAGGGGCACTATACAGGCAATCACCCAATCCACTGGCACCAATGACAACATAAAGCATATATTAAACACTCTCACTAACCATTCTAATGCAGTCACACCCCCTTCTTTCAACATCTCTGCTCTCACACCATCCATTCCAGGTGCTTTACCTGCTTTCGCTTCATACAATGCCCTTTTCACCTCCTCTCTTGTAATCTCTCTCATTTTCATCTCCCATTACTGGCCCTTGAACCCCTCCCACTGCCACTACAGCTACCTCTCGATTTTCCTCAACATTCAGCAAGCACTCAAAATATTCTGCCCATCTTTTCCTTGCATCGTTCCCTCTTAACATCTGTCCATTCACATCTTTCACTGTCTCTTCCATCCTCGATCCACCCTTCCTTGCTCTCTTCACTTCTTTCCAAAACTTCTTTTTATTCTCCTCATATGACCTACTAAAATCCTGTCCCCACCTAATATTTGCCAACCTCTTCTCTTCCTCTACCTTCCGCTTGGTTTCCACATTTTTCTCCCTATATCTTTCATACTTCTCCCTACATTTACACTGCAGCCATTCCTCAAAGGCCCTCTTTTTCTCTTCCACCTTCATTTTCACCCCTTCATTCCACCACTCGCTGCCCCTCCTCATGCCACCTCCAACAAACCTCTTTCCACACACATCACTTGCATGTCCCACAAAACATTCTTTCATCAACCCCCATTCCTCCCCTAACTCCCCAACTTCTCTTTCTTTCACCCTGTCATATGCCACTCTCAACCTGTCCTGATATTCCTGTCTCTTCTCAGGCTTTTTCAACTCTTCCACCTTCACTATTTCCCTTCTACATCCCCCCACACTATTTCCCCACTCTTTTGCTACTACCACTTTTGCTTCAACCAAAAAATGATCAGACATCCCAGCAGCCACACCCCTGAATGCATGTACATCTTTTATATATATATATATATATATATATATATATATATATATATATATATATATATATATATATATATATATATATATATATATATATATATATATATATATATATATATATATATATATATATATATATATATATATATATATATATATATATATATATAGTAAGGAAGCCCATCAGTGAAACAAAACTTATAAAACAATGCTATATTTCGGATCCTAACTGGATCCCTTCTCAAGGGATCCAGTTAGGATCCGAAATATAGCATTGTTTTATAAGTTTTGTTTCACTGATGGGCTTCCTTACTATTTAGTGCTGTATGCTAACAGTTTGTACTTATTTATATATATATGTATATATATATATATATATATATATATATATATATATATATATATATATATATATATATATATATATATATATATATATATATAGTTAGTTGTCCACTAACTGCGTTATTTAATAATTCAATAAAATTAGGATCGGTACCCATGGAGTGGAAACAGGCAGATGTGGTACCAATATTTAAAAAAGGAGAACGAGTTAAAAAGAATAATTATAGGCCGGTAAGTTTAACGTCAACAGTGGGTAAGATTCTAGAATCCATAATTGCAAATAAAATAAGGGCACATCTAGAATTACACGGACTGATAAGACTTTCACAACACGGGTTTCTTAAGGGTTTTTCGTGCCTTACAAACTTACTGTCATTTTATTCAGAAGTTTACGAGGCAGTAGATTGTGGCAAAGAATATGATACAATATATCTAGATTTTAGCAAAGCTTTTGATAGAGTTCCTCACAAAAGATTAGTTAAAAAGCTTGAAGCTCATGGTATAGGAGGAGCTGTTCTCAGATGGATCAAACAATGGTTAAAAGACAGAAAACAGAGGGTTTGCATAAATGTAGAGAAATCGGAGTGGGGCTCGGTTACTAGCGGGGTACCACAAGGCTCGGTACTGGGTCCCCTATTATTCATCGTATATCTAAATGGTCTGGATTCGGATATCAGTAGTAACCTAAGTAAATTCGCAGACGACACTAAAATAGGTAGAATTATAAATGGAAAAGAAGACATTCATGCTTTACAGGAAGATCTAAATAGATTATCTGAATGGTCGGACAAATGGTAAATGGAATTTAATGTTGAAAAATGTAAAGTAGATAAAATGGGTACTATAAAAGACAATACTAGTTATAAGCTAAATAACCATGAAATCATGAGTTCTCAGTGTGAAAGGGATTTGGGAGTTCTTGTGAGTAGTAATCTTAAGCCAAGAGAGCAATGCACAGCATCAGAAATAAAGCAAACAGAATTTTAGAATTTATCTCAAGAAGTGTTAGCAATAGGACGGAAAAAGTTATTTTGCAGCTCTATCTTGCATTAGTTAGGCCCCATTTAGAATATGCTGTGCAATTCTGGTCACCCTATTATAGGATGGAAATTGAATCCTTGGAGAGATTGCAGCGAAGAATGACCAAGATGATACACAATATCAGAAATCTACCATATGAGGACAGATTAAAAAAACTTAATCTACATTCTCTAGAGAGGCGAAGAGTTAGGGGGGATATGATTGAAGTGCATAAATATATATATATACACTTTTTTAGGAATGTTTTGGATATTGAGGGATTTTTATAGGTTAGATTAGGTTAGGTTAGGTTAAAGGTTAGGTTAGGTTAGGTTACGTTAAGTAGTTTTTATTTTTTAGGTATTGTTTAAGTAATTTTTAAGGATTCTTATGGATATTTTAGGAATTTCTATGGTTTTTTGATAATATCTAAATACCTAACCTAACCTAACCTAACCTAACCCTCCCCTCCTAACCTAACCTAACCTAACCTAACCTAACACAACCAAACCCAACCCAACCCA
>JAXCGZ010020897.1:127500-130369 GCA_037179515.1 Halocaridina rubra | reverse complement strand
CTCTCTCTCTCGCTCTCTCTCTCTCTCTCTCTCTCTCTCTCTCTCTCTCTCTCTATCTATCTATCTATCTATCTATCTATCTCTCTCTCTCTCTCTCTCACTCTCTCTCTCTCTCCCGAATTACTGCTCTAAAGCTCATGGTATGCAAAAGACTGCACGATTTAGAGTGAAATAAAGGAAAAGAAAAAAGGTCAGTAATGATAGAGTATGGTAAAGCCTCGTGCTGCATTTGACCAAGGCACGTGGCGTTCACTCAAAGGTCATGAAAGGTCACTGTTCAAACTTTTTTATTGTATGTCACTTCTGCCAAAGGAAAAAAAATGGAATAATACGTTGGCATTTTTCTCTTTAACATTTATTAGAAAATATAACTTGTATTAATCTGGTTATTCATTTATTTTTTCTTTCATAGTTTAGAGATGTATATTTCTTACGACTAACATCAAAACATTGCATAAACGCTCGATCGTATTCCCCAAAAATGTCTTTCTCTCTAATTATATACAATGACCATAACTCCCTTAATAACTGGGGTGGCTAAGTCAAAGGCAAAACTGGTACTCCGAGGATAGTAAATGTGAAGAAGTGGAGGACTCTTAGTCCACATTATCTTCCCCATTTAGTCGACTCTCAAGACACGAAGGGGAACACATCGACGGTATTCCTGTTCCTAACTTCAGGAGGTAGAAAGTAGATGCTTAGGAAGATAATGAACGACTCTTCACTCGGGTAAAAACCTATTCCAATAATAAGAGATAGAAAGAAAGCAAGAAAAGAAAGACCCAGTAGAGTATGAAAGAATGAGCTCTTGGAGTCAGAGGACACACCTTTTCTAAAAATGCTAAACTAAAAAGGGGATTAGCTCAGTCTCTTTTAAGAGCCTCACTACCATCCAGGTTGTCCCAAGTTCAAGTTCCTCGAACGTGGCCTTTACGGCTTTCGCGTTTGGGAATTGAAAATGCAGGCTAGAGGCTTCCCTCCTTGGGTAGGGTTTGTAGAGTCAGCAGTCATTTTACCCTAATTCGATGCGTGATGTCAGTCGTGGAACTTTCATCTGACACTTTTGGAGCACATGAGCTCAATTTGTGCACTCTCCAAACCCGGATAAATATCAGGAAGAACATCTGGCCATAAGATATGTTTTAAGCCAATACCAAGTACTTGTCTTCGAGTGGCTAGTGAAAAGCGACCCCATATGAACTTGGCAAAAGCTGGATACAAAAAGAAGAAGAAGAAGAAGAAGAAGAAGAAGAAGAAGAAGAAGAAGAAGAAGAAGAAGAAGAGGAGGAGGAGGAGGAGGAGGAGGAGAGAAGAAGAAGAAGAAGAAGAAGAAGAAGAAGAAGAAGAAGAAGAAGAAGAAGAAGAAGAAGAAGAAGAAGAAGAAGACAGAAGAGGAGGAGGAGGAGGAGGAGGAAGAGGAGGAGGAGGAGGAGGAAGAGGAGAAGAAGAAGAAGAAGAAGAAGAAGAAGAAGAAGAAGAAGAAGAAGAAGAAGAAGAAGAAGAAGAGGAGGAGGAGGAGGAGGAGGAGGAGGAGGAGGAGGAGGAGGAGAAGAAGAAGAAGAAGAAGAAGAAGAAGAAGAAGAAGAAGAAGAAGAAAAAGAAGAAGAAGAAGAAGAAGAAGAAGAAGAAGAAGAAGAAGAAGAAGAAGAAGAAGAAGAAGAAGAAGAAAAAGAAGAAGAAGAAGAAGAAGAAGAAGAAGAAGAAGAGGAGGAGGAGGAAGAGGAGGAGGAGGAGGAGGAAGAGGAGAAGAAGAAGAAGAAGAAGAAGAAGAAGAAGAAGAAGAAGAAGAAGAAGAAGAAGAAGAAGAAGAAGAAGAAGAAGAGGAGGAGGAGGAAGAGGAGGAGGAGGAGGAGAAGAAGAAGAAGAAGAAGAAGAAGAAGAAGAAGAAGAAGAAGAAGAAGAAGAGGAGGAGGAGGAGGAGGAGAAAGAGGAGGAGCCGAGGAGGAGGAAGAGGAGGAGGAGAAGAAGAAGAAGAAGAAGAAGAAGAAGAAGAAGAAGAAGAAGAAGAAGAAGAAGAAGAGGAGGAGGAGGAGGAGGAGGAGGAGAAGAAGAGAAGAAGAAGACGAAGAAGAAGAAGAAGAAGAAGAAGAAGAAGAAGAAGAAGAAGAAGAAGAAGAAGAAGAAGAAGAAGAAGAGGAGGAGGAGGAGGAAGAGGAGGAGGAGGAGGAGGAAGAGGAGAAGAAGAAGAAGAAGAAGAAGAAGAAGAAGAAGAAGAAGAAGAAGAAGAAGAAGAAGAAGAAGAAGAAGAAGAAGAAGAAATAAAATAATTTATTCCTCAAATATTTGTAAGCTTCATAGGAGTTTCCTCACTCGAATGCTAATCAAAATAAATATATATTAAAGATGTGAAGCTGTTGCTCTTTTGTGGTTTAATATTTTTGGGGATAGGGGGACGGTCATACAAGCTGAGACAAATTTAGCGTCAATGCATGAAGTAAAACAGCCATCGAAAAATATAAAAAAATTAATAAATAAATAAAAGCTGGAAGGCCATCATATAGAAAATACAGGGTTTTCTACCTGCCTCAGCCACCTTCAGGGAAACGTCTCTTAGCAATGATTATCTCTTCTCTCTTATCTTTCTTTTTCTTTTTCTTTTCTTTTTGTACCGATTGGCATTGGTTGTTCTTATTCTTTAGCATACCAATTTGCAATTATTTTTTTTCATTTTTATCATTTTTTTTACCAGTTGCTCCAAGAATGATTAACAGTTGGAAATGATCAGCTTCAACAAACTTTCGAGATGTGAACTTACAGACCACGGAGACACATCTAAAGATCTCAAATTACTCTCTGCAGTACCCATTGGGCATGCTTGGCATTGAACAATTCGCAGTTCTTTTTTAGTGATTCATATTCATATCTGGGT
>JAXCGZ010020897.1:107500-115000 GCA_037179515.1 Halocaridina rubra | reverse complement strand
TTTGATTTTTTTTTCCAGCTGAAGCACGTGCTTTTTCAAGTGTCGATTCCAAAAGAAGGCTGCATATTCAGGTTTTGGCCTCACATAGGTTACATAAATATTTCTGAACATTTCCTTGCCCGTGTGCCTGAAAGCTACCCTTACAATTGCTAAGAAAGCATTTGCTGCCCTTACTATGCCATTTATATGTATTTCTGGAGACAAATCTGCCAGCATGTTTACTCCTAGATCTCTCTCATTTTCTGTCTCTTGAAGTTGTACTCCAGCCACCGAGTAGTCAAGCTTGGGCCTTCTTGCACTTGTACCCATTCTCATTACCTTACATTTTGAAGTATTGAATTTCATTAGCCACTTTTCTGACCACTCATGTAGACTATTTAGATCATCCTGAAGTTCTCTACCATTACTCTCGTTTCCTACTTTCTTCACAATCTTTGCATCATCTGCAAACTTATTCATGAATGAATTTACAGACCCTGGTAGGTCATTTACATATTCAAAGAACTAAAGTGGCCCTAAAACTGAACCCTGTGAAACTTCACCACTAACTCTTCTTCATTCAGACACTGAGTGTCTTACTCTAACCCTCTGTTCCCTTCCTTCTAAGTATGTTTTTATCCATTCCAAGACATTTCCATCTATTCTAGCCATTGCTTGCAACTTCTTAATAAGTCTCCAGTGTGGGACAGTGTCAAATGCTTTCTGGAAGTCTAGGAATATGCAATATGCCCATCCCTCTCTTTCCTGTAAGATTCGGCTTGCCTCATCATAAGATTCTAATGAATTTATTACTGTTGATCTGCCTTCTCTGAAGGCATATTGTCTCACTCAAAGTAAGTTGAAGGATTCCAAATAAAGAGAGTTCTGTTTTCCTGATAGTTTCTCCGTAACTTTGCAAACTATGCTGGTCAAGGAAACAGATCTATAGTTTAGAACTGTATCCCTCCTTCCATTTTTGAAGATATTTACCACGTTCGCTTGTTCCCAACATCTTAAACTCTCCCCAGATTCCAGCAACTTTTCAAGTATGATACTTATTACCACTGATGTTAATTTAGCACATTTCTTAAGTACATAAGGGAATATATCATCAGGACCTGTAGCTTTATGGGCATTTAACTCCATAAGCGCTTTGCATACCTCTTAGGTTGGAAAGATGATATTCTTTAATATTGGCCCATGAGCTCCTTTCTCTGCAATCTGAAAGGGTGGGGTATTTTCTGCTGTAAATACTGACTAAAACTTCATGTTCAATTCATAGAGATCTATTCATCCGTCTCAATGATGCTTCCATCCGCTCCCTTTAGCTTTAAAGCCTGTTCTTTTACCTTCAGTTTTCCTCTGATAAAGCTGTGGAAAAGTTTGGGATTTTATTTAGCCTTCCTGGTGATGTCAATTTCATAGTCTCTCTCTGCCTCTCTTCTTTTACTCAGGTAATCTTTTTTTTTTTTGTCTTATATGAGTCTGCCAGGCATTTATTTTTTTTCTCCTCCTATTCCTTTTCCAACATTTGTCTCTCCACTCCTTAGCTCTCTTACACTTATTATTGAACCATATCTCTCTGACATGAATAACTCCTACTTTGGTGGAAGTTTTGCAACAGTCTACTATCTTCCCATATTTTTCACAAAAGATGTGGTACTTTTCTTGTACAGATTTGTTGTTACATAAGGTCCTCCAGTCAATAACTGCAAAAACTTATTCATTTTGATGTTATCTCCTTTCAGACAGTTCCTCCTTGTGTCCTTCTCAGCGCCTCTGCTTTCTGGTAGAATATCTTCTATTATATACTCCATCAACAACACACACTGATCATTTTTTCCAATTGGTGGTTCTTACTCAATTTTTTTCAATATCCAACACATTATCTGTGAATACTAGATCAAGTAGTGATGGTTCATCCCCTCCCCTGGCCCTTGTTGGTTCCAGTACTTGTCGGTGTAGGAAATTCCCTTGTACGCAATCTAGGAATCTTTCCCCGAATGACTTCTCACCACTGTGTGGGTCATGATGCATCCAATATATCTCTCTTTGATTAAAATTTCCCATAATCAAAATCCTACATTTTCTTTCTTGTACAATGTTAACATCTGATATTATGACTTCAATTGTACCTATATGACTTTCCTCATTAACCTCTAGCCTATGTTGATGCCTTGGTGGGGTATACAACAGTTATTATAATACTTTCTAATCCAGTATTTATGCGAGCAACAAGAAATTCTTTGAACTCACTTTCTATAGCAAAGCATATTTCTTCAACCTGAATCCTTTTACTTATGAGCAGTGCTATCCCTCCGCCAGTCCTCTCAGATCTTTCAACCCTGAACATTTTAAAGCCCTTAAAAAAAACTATGACACTGTTTATGTCCTCACTAACATTGTCTTACTGTTGCGAATCCTATCCTTTACTTCTACTGCCTTACCAGCTACACCTTCAGCATTTGTGTACAGCAATCTTAATGAGACCCCATCCTCTGATTTTTTATCACTATCTTCTTTATCCCCCCCCCCTTTGCCTGGATGAACTCTGAAAAAACTCTTCTCTTCATATCTTCCCTCATTTAACTTTCTAGCCTCTTGGAACAAGTTTTTGATCCATTCCATCTCTTCCTGTGTTCTGTATCATCTAATGAACACTGTTCTTTTAGGGCTTTTCTCATCATTATTTCTCTACATGTGCCCCCTTTTTCAAAGGTTGGTTTCGTTGGTCTTGCCTTTCCCTCACTAGAATATTTACCAAGTTGGTGAATGTTTACAATATTTTCTGGACCACATACTACTCCAAGCTTCCTTATCAGGTCTAAAACCCTACATTTATTTTGTTCAAGTCTCCCCTGCTATATTGACTCCTGGGATCCACTTATGCCTGAGTTTACCACTGTCTTCTCTTTATGAAGTACATGTGATTACCTAATTGTGATTACCTAATTGTGTTTACGGGAAAGAGCCCAAAGCTCGTATCTTCCCGTCTCCTGATCGGTTCCATTTTAGACTTAGTGATACTTATCATACCTGTACTTAAACTATGGATTGAGATAGCATTAACTACCTCCTCGCTTAGCCAATTGCAATTATCAACTACTCTTACACTGAAAAAGTATTTCCTTACATCCTGCAAAGAAGTTTTCTTACGAAGCTTCAAACTATGACCTCTAGTTCTAGAGCCAGCCATATCAAAATATCGATCCCTATCCACTCTATCATAACCATGAAGGAATTTAAAGACTGTCACCATATCCCCCCTCACTCTTCTAGCTTCCAGTGATGGTAAGTCTAATTCCCTCAGCCTCTCATCATAACTGAGATTGCGTATTTCTGGCACCAGTTTCGTGGTGTGTGCGTGTGTGTGCATGTATGTATATATATATATATATATATATATATATATATATATATATATATATATATATATATATATATATATATTATATATATATATATATATATATGTATATATATGTGTATATATGTATATATATATATATATATATATATATATATATATATATATATATATATATATATATATATATATATATATATATATATATATATATATATATATATATATATATATATATATATATATATATATCATACATATATATATATATATATATATATATATATACATACATATATATATATATATATATATATATATATATATATATATATATATATATACATGTGTGTGTATGTATATATGTATGTATGTATGCATTTATGTCTGTATGTATACGTATTACTATAATATGTGTGCTGTTTTTGTTTACAGTTCTATCATTATGCTAAGAATATTGAGTCGGTCAACCCAAAACAAATATAGTTAACCAAAAAGTATGGTTGTAATGAGCCAAAATACGGTTATGACCACAACTCATAACAGACCCCCAAGACCGCAAAGGCAATTTTATTTTATTTATTTATTTGTCGGAGTACATTGGCAGCCATTTACACGCGCTCAAAAGACCATTAATTCTACCAGTGGCCGAATATTTTCATCCGGTACTCTTTCTGCCTGCTAAATGGACAGGGATTAGCAACTGATAAACTCTTATGAAATACACAGTTTTGTAGCCACCGAGCCTTGGAGACGGGTAAATGTTCAAGACTTGTGTATATTTGGTATCCAAGGAGCGTATCAAATAAGGCACTTTGTTTTTATCAGCATACAAAACAAACAAACAAACAAACAAAAACATTTATTTCCATTTTGTACAATGGTTATTCAACATTAATAGTAACTTATAAGTAGACATGTAATTAAACTAACAAATAAGAGGGTTAGACATATAGTTAAATTAAATGTAGCTTTCATAGAAAATAATAATGCTGTAATAAAAATGTTAACAATAATGTTAATAATAAAGTAGTAAGTATGCCAGTAGATACAGGATCGTTATTATCGGCATCATTTCCATATTTGTTTCCTTACAAAGAGAATAATTAGTTCTTAATGAGCAGCAACTATTTGTCCAAAAGAAAACTATAAAGTTTGCCTTTGAAAGCTGTGAAAGAGGATGCATTTTTAAGATGCTCTGGAATATTATTCCAGAGTGTTGGCCCTTTGATAGTGATCATCTTTGAACCTGCTTCTGTGTTTGTTCTGTGAATAAAGAGCTCACTGCTCCGTCTTGTGTTGGTTCCCCTTATATCCCTGACTGTTTTTAAATCAAATAGCCAGCTAGGATAATGATGGTCCAAAATTTTGAATACAAAAACATAAATAGCATAAGCGACCTTATTTTCTGCCCGCAGCCACCCAAGTTTATTGAGAGCTGGTGTGATGTGGTCATATTTTCTTATTCCTCCCAGGGCAACTCGAGCTGCAAAATTAATAAGCTTCTGTATTCTGTTTATCTGAGTCTTAGTGGTAGCTCCCCAAACAGTTGTGCAGTAATTAATGTGACTTAGGGCTAGAGATTCAACAACAGTTATTCAAGTGGTAGTCTCAAAATTGTCTTTTATACGTGATAAGTACATTAATGTTCCTGTAACCTTTTTGCATACTTTATCTATGTGGGAATCAAACAACATGTGGTTATCAAAGTGAATTCCTAGGTTTTTGACTGTTTTGCTAGGTGTGATAATATTGTCGCAAAAATTAATTGTTGTGTTTTCTGGAATTTGTGCTATGTGGAACCTTGAACCAATAAATATGCACTGTGTTTTACTTTCGTTAACAGCCCAATTTCTTGGAAATAGGTTTTAATTTTTGGCAGAGTGTTTTCTGCTCTTAAAGTTAGCTCTGGGAGATTATTAATATCACCACTAAGGAGTAGTTGAGTGTCATCTGCATATTGTACGACTAGACAGTCAGAAATGAAAGAAGATAGATCATTTACGTAAATGGAGAAGAGGATAGGACCAAGTACTGATCCCTGTGGAACACCAAATGATACATTTTTTGGCACAGAGATAATGTTGTTAAGACGTATGGACTGTTTACGATTAGATAGATACTCGCTAAACCAGCTTGGATCAATATTTAAGTTAATACATTTACTTAAAACAATTTCATGGTTTACACTGTCGAAGGCTTTTGATAAGTCTAATAATACGAGAAGAGATATTTTTTTCATATCTATATTATTATATATACTATTCGTAACTTTAAGCAGTGCAGTTTCCGTCGAAAGTTTCGGTCTGAAACCATGCTGGTTAATACTTAATATTCTATTTGATTCTAAATATGACATAAGTTGGCATGCAACAATTTTTTCTAATATTTTAGAGAAAATGGGTAGGAGGGAAATGGGACGATAGTTTGTCACATCTTCTCTGTCCCCCTTTTTATGCAGAGGTACTACATGTGCTATTTTCCAAGAGTCAGGAAACTTTTTAGTAACAATGGAAGTGTTCATAATAGTTAGAATATAGGATGCAATCACGGGTAGAGTATCTTTGATGAACTGAAATGGTATACCATCTGAACCATAAGAGCCAGAGTTTCTTAGGCTCTTTATGGTAAGAATTAGGGTAGCACAATCGATAGGAATAATCTTGAAGTACTCTCTTGTGTTTTCATTGGCAGAATTGTCATTTAAGCAATTACTCATATTCACTGAGTTGATGTTTTCTTGAGTTTTTTCATACGTATTTTTTCCAACGTTAGCAAAATAGTTATTAAAGTTTTCTGCTTTGTCTTTCAACTCCGTAATATTTTCATAACTTTCTGAGGTACTCTTTTCATTTGGTATCATGCTTCTTATCACTTTCCATGTTGCTGCTGTATCATGTCTAGTCATTAAATTGTTTTTTGTAAAAGTCTTTTTTACTTACACTGATGAGAGATCTGACACGTTTCTTTTCTGTTTTATAACGTTCTCGGAGAGTCATATCATATCTATTCATTTTTAGCTCTTTTTGTATTTGATTTCTGATTTGCATTGCCTCTTTGATGTCATTAGTTAGCCAGGGGGCTGAGGGGCGGGTTATTTTTCTTGTTACAATGGGTGCACAACTATCTAAGCATTCAAGGAAGACTTTTGTTAGAGTCTCAACCTGCAAATCGACGTTATCTGTGTATTTAATTCTATTAAGTGCATTTGTGTTGTTGATTAATGTTTCACAAAAGATATCAGGGGAGTAATTTTTTTAGACACCGGAATGTCTTGAGGAGAGGCTTCCTTTTCGGCTTGTTTATGTTTAGCATAGCAATGTTCATCTCGTGGTCTGCAATTGGGCAGGGAACTACGTCCCAATAGAGTATACTTTCCACTTTATTTGTTATTATCAGATCTATAAGAGTCCTAGAATTGGGGGTTATGCGGGTCGGTTTTGTCACTATTTGTGTTAACTTCACAGTGTTGATCACCCTTTTCATTTTGTTATCTGCTGAGAGCAAGTCATCATTAAAATCACCAAGTATGTATATGAGTTTATGACGCACACAGATATTTCTGAATGTTTCTAGTAGATGATTGAATGAATACAGACAAACATATATACTTACATACAGACATACATACATACATACATACATACATACATACATACATACATACATACATACATACATACATACATACATACATACATACATACATACATACATACATACATACATACATACATACATACATACATACATACATACATACATACATACATACATACATACATACGCACACACACGCACTATGCGCTCACATACACATGCATGCATATATACATTTACACATACATACATACATACATGCATTCATTAATACATACATACATACATACATACATACATACATACATACATACATACATACATACATACATACATACATACATACATACATACATACATACATACATGCACATACATACATACATGCACATACATACATACATACATACATACATCTCATCTACATACATACATACATACATACATACATACATACATACGCCCCCCGCCCCCATACATACATACATACATACATACATACATACATACATACATACATACATACATACATACATACACACATACATACATAC
>JAXCGZ010020897.1:80000-82500 GCA_037179515.1 Halocaridina rubra | reverse complement strand
ATACGCAGACGCCGGCAGGTCAGTTACATATATAAGAAACTGAAATGCCCATAAAACTGATCCCTGTGTAACCCTACTGCTAATCTTTCTCCGGTCAGACTGCTTGCCTTACTTTAATCCTCTGTACCCATCTTCCTATGTTATGCACTCCAAAAAACATTTCCAAATATTCTTGTTATTACTTGCATATTCTTAATAAGTTTCCCACGTAGAGTTGTATCAGGTGCCTTCTGAAAATTCATGACTATGCAGTCTTCCTCGCCCTCTCTTTCTTGTTAGATTAGGCTTTGCTCAACTAAATATTCTAGTAAGTTTTTTTTTATTGTTGTCCTGCCGTCTTTGAAGCCATGTTGCCTCGCTGACAAAAAGCTGGACTCCAAGTAAAGTAAATGTGTTTTCTCAGTAGTTTCTCTCTGACATCGCGAAGTACGTTAATGTAATAGGCCTATGGTTTAGAGTTGTGTCTCTCCTTCTCATTTTGGAGATAGGTACTATTCTTCCAGCCTTACCGTTTCCTATGGTATCATTCTCTTATTTCTGCCTTGTCCTTTCTATTTTATTCCTTGTTTACTTCTTTGCAGATCTCTTTATCTGGCTCAGGAACTCTTTCATCTTCCCTCTCCAATTGAAGACTTGTTCCTTGGCTTTTAATTTCCCTCTGATACAGCTGTGGCTAAGTTAAAAAGTCCTTAACTTTCCTCTTGATGTCTCTCCTATGCTCTCTCTTCTTTTACTTACGTTCTCCATTTTTGCTCGTTGGTAATTTTGCCGTTTATACTTTTTCTCTTGCTATGCCTATGCTTGCCTTTCTTGCTCCATTCTTTTGCCCTTTTACATTTCTTAATGAGTATAATGTCTTAGGCACTGATAATTCCTATTCCGGCAGATAACATGAGCGGCGGCAAACTCTCCTTTCATATGCCCCACAACTGATTTCTTACGTCTCCTGTACAGATATGCTGTTAACAGTGATCCTTCTGTCAAAGTCTGTCAGAAATTCGTTAATCCTCTTATACTTTGAATAGTCCCTCTTCGTTTTCTTCTTAGTACCCCTACTTTCAGGCATAACATTCTTGATAATATACGCCATTAACATACAGTGGGTCAATTTTTCAAACAATTGGTTCTTACTCAATTTTACCGATAGCCAAAGTGTTGTTTGTGAGTGCTAGATCAAATATTAATGGATCAATTCCCTAAACCCTTTTGGTTCCAGTACATGTTGGTTCAGATTGTTTCCTTGCACACAATCTTGGAATCTTACCCAAAGAGAATCTTTATCACTATGAGCATCAAGACTATGCTTGTTAAATGCCCCATCATTAATTTATTACACTTTTCCACGCGTACATATTAACAATGGAATTTATCACTTATAGTATACCCTTATTATTCTCCTCATACACTTCTAGTCATAGTTGATTCCTTGATGGGTTATATACCACAGCTCTCATAATGCTCTCTGAACCAGTATGCACCTGAACAAACATAAACCTATTGAATTCAGTTTATGTCGAAAAATTTACCTCCTCAACTTGGAACCATTCACTTGCAATCAAAGCTATACCTCTTCCAGTCCTCTCATATCTTATTTTCATTAAATTGTCACCTGTAGGAAACTCTAACACAGTATATTTCTTCATTTACTTTTGTCTCTGTAAGTGTTGTTATATCTGCAATATCGTCATGTATCCTGTTCATCAATTCTACTGCTCTACCAGCTACCCCATCAGCGTTTGTTTACAGTGCGTGTAATGAGGCTATCTGCCTTGGTTCCCAACCATTTCCACAATCATCCCCTCTTTATGAGCTAGCCCTGAAGCAAAATATTTTCTTCTCTTCCTCGTTTCTTCCCTTATTCAACTTTACAGCTTTCTGTAACCAAATTAAATTTTTTTTTCTAGGTCATCTTGTTTTATAAGGTCGAAGGAACAATATCTTGTATTCTTAACTGTCTTTTGGAAATGTTGACCTCATGAGTAACTCTTTGTTTGTGTCCTCCCTATCCAAGGTTACCGAAATGAAACCTGCCTTTCCTTCTCCAACGTACTTACCAAGTCGGTGAATTTTTACAATGTGTGTTGAACCACATACTTCCCTAAATATCCTTACCAGTTTTAAAACCCTAAGTCTTATTATGGTCATGTCCCCTCGTCCTCATTGTCTCTTGCGCATGACATATATCCGAGATCTTCACCGATTTATGTTACCTGTTCCCTGTGATCATCTGTCTCCACATTTTCCAGTACCACATATTTCACTCTGCCTCCTTTACTCTAATATCATTTTTCAACGCATGTGAGAAAGAATTGATATCACTCTCTCCTGCTTTGTACTCAGTTCTTTGAAATCTCTTCTGAACGGTTCACTATTTTCTTATATTTTTACATTCCTCGCTATGATATCTTCTTCAGAAATATAACAAGGTTTATGTGTGTTTGCCTAGTTGTGCTTGCAGGAAAGTGCCATGTGCTTGTAGCGCTCTGTCCCCTATTTGGTT
>JAXCGZ010020897.1:55000-62500 GCA_037179515.1 Halocaridina rubra | reverse complement strand
AATGCTTTCTCAATCCATAGTTTTAAGGACAAGTATGATAAGTATCACTAAGTATAAAATGGAACCGATCAGAAGACGAGAAGATACGAGCTTTGGCTCTTTCCTGTAAACACAATTAGGTAATCACAATTAGGTAATCTCACACACACACACACACACACACACACACACACACACACACACACACACACACACACACACACATATATATATATATATATATATATATATATATATATATATATATATATATATATATATATATATATATATATATATATATATATATATATGTGTGTGTGTGTGTGTGTATATATATATATATATATATATATATATATATATATATATATATATATATATATATATATATATATATATATATATATATATATATATATATATATATATATATATATATATATATATATATATATATATATATATATATATATATATATATATATATATATATGTGTGGGGGGGGGGTATTAAGTTCGAATCTTTTTATTGAGGATATTGTATTAAGTGACCTGCCTGGAAGGAAGACGTTACGTTACTAAGTGACCTTTTAAGTAACCTATTTTATATTTATTTTTTATGAGATTGATCTATGACGTCGATTCACGTTATGGCGTTCGGCAAGGTCGCTACATTTAATTTTATTATTTTTCATCTCTCTCTCTCTCTCTCTCTCTCTCTCTCTCTCTATATATATATATATATATATATATATATATATATATATATATATATATATATATATATATATATATATATATATATATATATATATATATATATATATGTATATATATATATATATATATATATATATATATATATATATATATATATATATATATATATATATATATATATATATATATATATATATATATATATATATATATATATATATATATATATATATATATATATATATATATATATATATATATATATATATATATATATATATATATATATATATATATATATATATATATATATATATATATATATATATATATATATATATATATATATATATATATATATATATATATATATATATATATATATATGTATATATATATATATATATATATATATATATATATATATATATATATATATATATATATATATATATATATATATATATATATATATATATATATATATATATATATATATATATATATATATATATATATATATATATATATATATATATATATATATATATATATATGTATATATATATATATATATATATATATATATATATATATATATATATATATATATATATATATATATATATATATATATATATATATATATATATATATATATATGTATATATATATATATATATATATATATATATATATATATATATACATATATATATATATATATATATATATATATATATATATATATATATATATATATATATATATATATAGATATATGCATATAGATATACATATATATGTACATATATATATATATATATATATATATATATATATATACATATCTTTTTTTTTCTCTCTCACACACACACAAGCAAAAACACACACACATCAGCACAAACACGCATAAGCACTCACAATCTCATTCGGGCCATGAAATAACCAAGCAAGCACATTACATATGTGAAAACATGAATTATTTTTTACCCCGACCGGGACTCGAACCTAGGACTTATGATTACTAAGCCAAGGCGCTACCACTACACCACAGAAGGTTAAAAGGAATCCAATCTTATAGCTTATATCTGCTATACTTAGGAATGAACGCATTCTAACTGAATGCCACCATGTTCATATTACAGATTCCCCAGCCTCACTCGTGGCTTCATTTTAGCATTTAATTCAATTCCCAATCTCATTCGGGCCATGAAATAACCACTTAAGCACATTACATATGTGAAAACATGAATCATTTTTTACCCTGAAAGGGACTCGAACCTAGGACTTATGATTACTAAGTCAAGGCCCTACCACTACACCACAGAGGGGTAAAAGGAATCCAACCTTATAGCTTATATCTGCTATACTTAGGAATGAACGCATTCTAACTGAATGCCACCATGTTCATATTACAGATTCCCCTAGATATAAGCTATAAGGTTGGATTCCTTTTAACCTTCTGTGGTGTAGTGGTAGCGCCTTGACTTAGTAATCATAAGTCCTAGGTTCGAGTCCCGGTCGGGGTAAAAAATGATTCATGTTTTCACATATGTAATGTGCTTAAGTGGTTATTTCATGGCCCAAGTGAGATTGGGAATTGAATTAAATGCTAAAATGAAGCCACGAGTGAGGTTGGGGAATCTGTAATATGAACATGGTGGCATTCAGTTAGAATGCGTTCATTCCTAAGTATAGCAGATATAAGCTATAAGGTTGGATTCCTTTTAACCTTCTGTGGTGTAGTGGTAGAGCCTTGACTTAGTAATCATAAGCCCTAGGTTCGAGTCCCGGTCGGGGTAAAAAAATTATTCTATATATATATATATATATATATATATATATATATATATATATATATATATATATATATATATATATATATATATATATATATATATATATAGTCACCGTGGCTCAAGCGGTAGCGTCGCAACTTTGAGGCATCAGGTCGAGGATTCGCGCCCCGCCACGGTCTGAGGTTAGCAAGGGCATGCACTCAGGGTAATGATTTCATCTGCCATAACAAGTCCTTCGCAAGAAGGCGACCGTCCTAACCCTTGTTTGAAAAGAGAGTCCGTGACGTAAAACACGGTTTTATTTATATATATATATATATATATATATATATATATATATATATATATATATTATATATATATATATAAGTGCCAAGGCATTACTAACTTCGGCACCGAAGGTCCAAAGCAGCGTTTCGCCACCTTTTTTAAATGAGGGCGCACTTGTAGAGTAATTAAAACTCTGAGGCGCACTTAATGTATCAGTAAGATAAAGTTATCCATAAAATTGTAAAATATTGAAGTTATAAAAAAAGGCTCTTGAAATAAGTATGTATATTTAAGACAATGCAATATACTATATCAAGTATGCTTGTGTGAGACCTGTGTTTTATGTGTTTTGGCAATTTTTTTTAATATTAGGCATTATATGTGATAAGCATTCTCTCATTTTCTCATCAATACATCTAATATTTGATCTATTTTTACATATAATGTTGGTAAATGCAGAAAATCCTAATTCACAGATGTATGACGTGGAGAACAGCAATAAAATATTTAATGCTTTTCGAGCTATTGAAAGATATTCTTCTTTGATGGAAATCCAAAATTGATAAATGGGCATCTCTTTGTGTTTGATTTTTAAGATGTTCCTCGCGGTACTTAGGTCAAAGGATTACCGCTGATTCCTGTACTCAAATGTCATTATGGCTGCTTTTCACATGCTTTAGGATTGGTTGTTCTAAGATTTTATATCAACCGTTCACGAGAGAGAGAGAGAGAGAGAGAGAGAGAGAGAGAGAGAGAGAGAGAGAGAGAGAGAGAGAGAGAGAGAGAGAGAGAGAGAGAGAGAGAGAGAGAGAGAGAGAGAGAGAGATAATGACTGATTTAAATCCCTTGAGGAAGGGAAAAGGGAAAGAATGATCCATTCCTTTTTAAAGATTAAGGAAATGAGCATCCAGTTTAAAATATCAAATGACAAAGACTTGACTCAGACATGGGAGCCACGTGCCTATCTGTAGTTTTTTTTTTCAAATACAGGGGTTTCCCCCTGAAGGAGGGGGGTTAAGAATACTACCTCCATGTTCCCCTGCGTGTCGTAAAAGTCGACTAAATGGGGCGGAGCGGGGGGACTGGGAATCCCCTCCTCTGTAATTTACTTCCTACGAATAGCCAAGAGATGTGGGGGTATTCTGGCAGGAGAGATCCAGCCAGAACCCTAATAATTGGGTCTCTGAATGTGCGTGGTTGTTGTGTAAATGAAAGTAAGAGGGAGGTAATAGAGAGTATGTTTGTGGAGAGAATGATAGATGTACTTGCAATGAGCGAAACTAAGATAAAAGCGAATGGTGAGGTGACATTTGGAAGGGTGGTAGGGTGTCTGGAGTTGAGAGGGGGAGAGGAAGAGAGGGAGTGGCTTTGTTATTAAGTGAAGAGATGAATAAGTGTGTGGTGGAATGGAAGGAGGTATCTTCTCGAATAATAGTGGCTAAAATGAGGCTGGAATGCGAGGCTTGGGCGTTTGTGAGACCATTTGGCCCTGGAAGTGAAATAAGTGAGGTAGAAAGAGAAGAATTTTGGATGAAATTGAACGAGTGTTGGAAGACTTGGGAATGAATGGGAATGTGGTGTTGATGGGAGATTTAAATGCTAGAGTAGGGCATGAACCAGTCGATGGTGTAATTGGGTATTATGGAGTACCTGGTAGGAATGAGAGTGGAGAGAAAATGATAGAAATGTGTACTGAGAGAGAGATGTTTGATTTCTAATACTGTATTTAAAAAGAAGGATGTGCACAAGTATACATGGGTCAGAGTGAATAATGGAAGAGTAGTTGACAGAGCATTAATGGATTATGTTGTGGTGAACAGGAGGGTGATTGAAAGAGTATTGAATGTGAATGTACTGAGAGGATCTAGTGGTGGAATATCTGACCATTATTTAGTGGAAAGTAGAGTGAGAGCGGGAGAAAAGTGGAGAAGAGGAGAATTGAGAGAAGAAGAGAGGTGTTAAAAGTGAATGAATTATGTAAGTAAAAGAAAAACTGTGCATATAAGGCTAGTGTGAGAAATGTGTGGAATGTAGTGAAAGAGAAAGTGGAGGTGGGAGTGGAAGAAGAATGGGGCTGTTTCAAGGAGGAGGTTATGAAGTGTGACGAGGCAGTGTGTGGAAGTAGACTAACTGGTAGAAGTAAAAGGAAAGGTAGTGAATGGTGGAATGAGCAGGTGAGTGCAGTAGTGGCTGAAAAGAAGCGGGCTTATGAGGTATGGTTGCAGGTAGGAAATGTAGAGACGTATGAAAGGTATTGTGCAAAGAGGAGGTTAGCAAAGCACGTGGTTAGGGAGGCAAAGAGAGAAGCGGATGTAATGTGGGGCAGATGCTTGTCTGAAAATTTTGAAAGGAATGAAAAGATATTTATGAAGGAAGTGAAAAGAGTGAGGAAAGGTGAATGTGGAAGGAGGAGAGAGTGAAAGGAGCAGATGGGCAATTGGTAGTGGTTGAAATAAAGGTGAGAGAGAGATGGGCTGAATATCTCAAGAAACTGCTGAATGAGGAAGATGAGAGAAAGGCAGAGATTGTGGCTGTGGAAAACGAATGGAGAATACCAATGGTAGGCGATGAGAATGATAGATAAATAACAAAAGAGGAGGTACATTTAGCATTGAGAGCAAAGAAAGCAAGTAAAGCACCAGAGATAGATGGGCATCATGCTGAATGCTTATCAAAAGGTGGGGAGGCATTAGTAGAATGGATGGTTAGGTTGTTGAATGTATGTTTCAGGAAAGGGAGGAGTGCATTTGTAGTTCCACTTTACAAAGGGAAGGGAGCTAGGTATGAGTGCAGTAGCTGTAGGGGAATTAATTTGTTGAGTGTAGTTGGTAAGGTATATGGAAGAGTGTTAATCGAGAGAATTAGGGAAGGTACTGAGAGATTGATTGGGGAAGAACAGTGTGGGTTCAGGAAAGGAAGAGGATATGTGGATCAGGTGTTTGCGGTAAGACAGGTGTGTGAGAAGTTTTTGGAGAAAGGTAGGGACACTTTTTGGGCCTTAATGGATTTAGAGAAAGCATATGACAGGGTAGATAGAGAGGGGTTGAGGAGGGTGTTGCGACTGTAACTGTATGGAATAAGTGGAAGCTTGTTGATTGCAGTGAAGAGTTTTTACATAAATAGTAGAGCATGCGTGAGAGTTGGAAATGATATGAGTGATTGGTTTGAGATAAATGTTGGGTTACGTCAAGGTTGTGTAATGTTGCCATGGTTGTTTAATGTGTATATGGATGGAGTGGTAAGGGAAGTAAATGAAAGAGTATTAGCCAGAGACTTGGAACTAGTGGGTGAGGAGGGAAGGTTGTGGAAATTGAGTCAGTTGCTATTTGCGGATGATACTGTACTGGTGGCTGATAATGAAAGTGAATTGAATCATTTGGTGACTGAGTTTATTAGTGTGTGTGAAAGCAGGAAGTTGCACGTGAATATTGGTAAAAATAAAGTCATGAGATGCCCGAGGAGTGTTAATGTTGACAGATTAAATGTAGGAGTGAATGGGGAGTTGCTTGAAGAAGTTGAGAGTTTTAAGTATCTGGGGTCACATGCATCAAGGAGTGGACAAGTGGATGTAGAAGTAAATCACAGAGTGAAGGATGCTAGTAAATTTCTAGGTGGGTTGAAATGTGTAATGAGAAATAGATATTTGGGAATGAATGCAAAGAGAAGGATATATGATGGTGTGATTGTGCCAACAGCATTGTTTGGAGCAAGACTTGGAATGCAAGAGAGGATGAAAGAAACAAGTTGAATGTAGTGGAGATGAGGTGTTTAAGAGGTAAGATTGGTGTATCTAGAATAGATGGAGTAAAAAATGAGGATGTCATGCAGAGAACGGGTGTTGGAATGAAGCTTTCGGATAGGTTAGATCAGAAAGTGTTCATATGGTTTGAACACATGGAAAGGATGAGTGATGAACGATTAGTGAAGAGAGTGTTGAGTGCAGATGTTTGGAGTTAGGTCAAGAGGGAGACCTAGAATGAGATGGATGGACGGCGTGAAAAAAGCACTGAATGAACGTGGAGTGTCATTGGAACAGGGAAGATTGCGTTCAAGAGATAGGAATGAGTGGTCGAAGATTGTACATATATGACGCAGCCCAAAGGTATTTCTCGCACCTGCTAGCTCAGTGAACTGTGATGGATGGATGTGAGGGGAGTTGCCATGTGATGAAGCGGTGGGAGTAAACCAGTTGCGGCTGTCGGGACTCATTGTAGAATATCCTCGCCCATCTACCATGTGGGTGACCCAAGCAGGGTGGAAGGGGAGGAGACGTGGAAATCCTCTATCCCCAAGGAGCTGAGAGGAGTGGTTGAGGTGTGTATGTGGATCGTGGTGAATGCGCGTTTCTTGGCTCGGCCACCCCCCTTACAAGGGGGAATGAGGCTTGTGTTTAAGTCTACATATTCATAAATAAAAAAAATAATCATTTACTTTTTCATTAACTTGGGGCGCACCTGGCGACCTTTCAGGATGCACCAGTGGGCCTAGGCGCACCAGTTGAGAAACGTTGGTCTAAAGGAAGAATCAGACCTCTCAACTAACTACTAAGGTAGGGAATGATAACATTATTTTCATTTTTTTTTTTACTTTACAGCTTCTTTCCAACCTCATTCGTAGCTCGGTCTTAGCATTTAATTCATATCCCTTGCTATATAAACTATATATGTTGCATTTTTTAACCTATGTTAATATGTCTATTTCATCATTATTGATGCCTATATAGAATT
>JAXCGZ010020897.1:32500-50000 GCA_037179515.1 Halocaridina rubra | reverse complement strand
AAAATGGAACCGATCAGGAGACGGGAAGATACGAGCTTTGGGCTCTTTACCGTAAACACAATTAGGTAATCTCACACACACACACACACACACACACACACACACGTAAGGACACAGTATGAGAGATGGCAGCGGAATTTACTTAGGTCATAAGACACTATGCTTCAGTATCTCCTTTGAAGAGAGTGTCTCGAGAGTGCTTATCTCATAGAGGTAAGAGATCTCTTTGCCAGAAATATCTCGATGATATTTGAAGCATGGTGTTTTTTTACTTCAGCAATTCATACTGTCCTCTCTTACTTAATACCTGAAACAGAGCATTTTTTTTTTTTTTTTGCATGTATTTAGTTCCTTCATGCATACAGGATCGTTCCAATGGGTGAAATCCTTTACACACACACACTGTAATCGAAAAAATGAAAGACGTTGTGATGGAAAGGGCAAACCCACTCATCAGACAGGCACTTGATAAGGAGAAGACAGTGGTAATCTCAGGAATAAGCGAATCCCAGGAGCCAACATGGCAGGGGAGACTTGAAGAAAATAAGGCTAGGGTTGTAGACCTGATAAGAAAGCTTGGAGTAGTTTGTGGTCCTGAGGATATTGTAAACATACACCAACTAGGTATATATTCGAGGGAAAGAAAGCCGAGACCAACAAAAGTAACCTTTGAGAGAGGGGAAACATGTAGGGAAATATTGTTGAGAAAAAAAGTCTAAAAGACCTTCAAGAATTCAAAGAAGTGTTCATTAGACGATACAGAACACAGGAAGAGATGGGAAAGATCAAAAACTTGTTGCAAGAGGCAAGAAGGTTAAATGATGAAAGAAACAAAGAACAGAAGAAAAATTTTCGTTACAGAGTTCTTCCAGACAAAGGGGAGATAAAGAAGATAATGACAGAAGATCAGGGGATGGGGCCTCATTAAGATTGTTATACACAAATGCTGATGGATTAGCTGGTAAGGCAGTAGAATTAAAAGATAGGATTCACAACAGTAAGGCAGATATAGTAGCAATTACAGAGACTAAGTTGAGTGAGGACATAAACAGTGTCACGGTTTTTCCTAAGGGCTTCAGAATACTAAGGGTTGAAAGATCTGAGAGGACTGGTGGAGGGATAGCACTGCTCATAAGTGAAAGGATTCAAGTTGAAGAAATAAACTTGGCTATAGAAAGTGAGTTCAAGGAATTTCTTGTTGCTCGCATAAATACTGGGTCAGAGAGCATTATAATAACTGTTGTATATAACCCACCAAGGAACTAAAATAGGATTGAAGTTTATGAGGAAAGTTATATAGGTACTATTGAAGTCATAAACTCAGTTCTTAACATGGCGCGGGAAAAAAAATGTAGGATTTTGATTATGGGAGACTTTAATCATAAAGAGATAGATTGGATAAATCTTGACCCACACAGTGGTGAGGACTCATTCGGGGCAAGATTCCTAGATTGCGTACAAGGGAATTTCCTACACCAACATGTAATGGAACCAACAAGGGCCAGGGGTGGGATGAGCCATCACTACTTGATCTAGTGTTCACAGATAATGTGTTGGATATTGATAAAATTGAGTATGAACCACCAATTGGAAAGAGTGACCACTGTGTGTTGTTGATGGAGTATATCATTGAAGATATTCTTCCTGAGAGTAGAGACACTGAGGACATGAGGAGGAACTATCCGAAAGGAGATTACATCAAAATGAATGAGCGCTTTGCAGTTATTGACTGGAGAACCTTATTTTACAACAAATCTGTACAAGAAATGTATGACATCTTTTGTGAGAAATATGGGAAGATAGTAGATTGCTGCATACCTGCCACCAAAGTAGGTGTAATTCATGCCAGAGAGAAATGGTTCGATAATGGGTGTAAAAGAGCTAAGGAGTGGAGAGACAAATGCTGGAAAAGGTATAGGAGGAGAAAAAACATAAATGCCTGGCAAACCTACAAAAGAGCAAGAAATGACTACCTAAGTAAAAGGAGAGAGGCAGAGAGAGACTATGAGAGGGACATCACCAGGAAGGCTAATGAAAATCCCAAGCTTTTCCACTGCTTTATCAGAGGAAAACTGAAGGTAAAAGAACAGGTTTTAAGGCTAAAGAGAGCGGATGGAAGCATCACTGAGATGGATGAAGAGATCTGCAAAAAATTGAACAAGGAGTTTCAGTCAGTATTTACAGTAGAAAATACCCCACCCCCTCAGATTGCAGTGATAGAAGCTCAAGGGCCGGTATTAGAGAACATCAACCTTACAGCCACAGAGGTATGCAAAGCGCTGATGGATTTAGATGTTCATAAAGCTACAGGTCCTGATGACATATCCCCTCATGTGCTTAAAAAATGCGCAAACACAATATCAGTGGCACTAAGTATCATATTTAAGGAGTCACTGGAGTCGGGGGAGATTCCAAGATGCTGGAAACAAGCAAATGTGATACCTATCTTCAAAAAGGGAAGGAGGGATACGGCTCTGAACTATAGACCAGTTTCCTTGACCAGCATAGTTTGCAAACTTATGGAGAAACTACTAAGGAAACATATCTCTCTTCACTTGGAATCCTTCAACTTTTTGTCAGTGAGGCAACATGGCTTCAGAGAAGGTAGATCAACAGTAACAAACTTATTAGAATTTTATGATGAGGTGAGCCAAATCTTACAGGAAAGAGAGGGCTGGGCAGATTGCATATTCCTAGACTTCCAGAAAGCGTTTGACACTGTTCCACATGGGAGACTTATTAGGAAGCTGCAATCAATGGCTAGAATAGGTGGAAATGTTTTGGAATGGATAAAAACTTACTTAGAAGGAAGGGAACAGAGGGTTAGAGTAAGACACTCAGTGTCTGAATGGAGAAGAGTTAGTAGTGGAGTTCCACAGGGTTCAGTTTTAGGGCCACTTTTGTTCCTTATATATGTAAATGACCTACCAGAGTCTGTAAATTCATTCATGAATATGTTTGCAGATGATGCAAAGATTGTGAAGAAAGTAAAAAACGAGAACAATGGTAGAGAACTTCAGGAGGATCTAAATAATCTGCATGAGTGGTCAGAAAAGTGGCTAATGAAATTCAATACTTCAAAATGTAAGGTAATGAGAATGGGTACAAGTGCAAGAAGGACCAAGCTTGACTACTCGGTGGCTGGAGTACAACTTCAAGAGACAGAAAATGAGAGAGATCTAGGAGTAAACATACTGGCAGATTTGTCTCCAGAAATACATATAAATGGCATAGTAAGGGCAGCATATGCATTCTTATCAAATGTAAGGGTAGCCTTCAGGCACATGGACAAGGAAATATTCAGAAATATTTATGTAACCTATGTGAGGCCAAAACTCGAATATGCAGCCCCCTTTTGGAATTCACACTTGAAAAAGCACATAGCTAAGCTTGAAAAAGTTCAAAGACATGCCACGAAACTGGTGCCAGAAATACGCAATCTCAGTTATGATGAGAGGCTGAGGGAATTAGACTTACCATCACTTGAAGCTAGAAGAGTGAGGGGGGATATGGTGACATTCTTTAAATTCCTTCATGGTTATGATAGAGTGGATAGGGATCGATATTTTGATATGGCTGGCTCTAGAACTAGAGGTCATAGTTTGAAGCTTCGTAAGAAAACTTCTTTGCAGGATGTAAGGAAATACTTTTTCAGTGTAAGAGTAGTTGATAATTGGAATTGGCTAAGCGAGGAGGTAGTTAATGCTATCTCAATCCATAGTTTTAAGGACAGGTATGATAAGTATGACTAAGTCTAAAATGGAAGCGATCAGGAGACGGGAAGATACGAGCTTTGGGCTCTTTCCCGTAAAGACAATTAGGTAATCACAATTAGGTAATCACTTGTCCTCCCCCAAACAATTAGGTAATCACAATTAGGTAATCACACACACACACAATTGATTATGGGAGACTTTAATCATAAAGAGATAGATTGGATAAATCTTGACCCACACAGTGGTGAGGACTCATTCGGGGCAAGATTCCTAGATTGCGTACAAGGGAATTTCCTACACCAACATGTAATGGAACCAACAAGGGCCAGGGGTGGGATGAGCCATCACTACTTGATCTAGTGTTCACAGATAATGTGTTGGATATTGAAAAAATTGAGTATGAAACACCAATTGGAAAGAGTGACCACTGTGTGTTGTTGATGGAGTATATAATTGAAGATATTCTTCCTGAGAGTAGAGGCACTGAGGACATGAGGAGGAACTATCGGAAAGGAGATTACATCAAAATGAATGAGCTTTTTGCAGTTATTGACTGGAGAACCTTATTTTACAACAAATCTGTACAAGAAATGTATGACATCTTTTGTGAGAAATATGGGAAGATAGTAGATTGCTGCATACCTGTCACCAAAGTAGGTGTAATTCATGCCAGAGAGAAATGGTTCGGTAATGGGTGTAAAAGAGCTAAGGAGTGGAGAGACAAATGCTGGAAAAGTTATAGGAGGAGAAAAAACATAAATGCCTGGCAAACCTACAAAAGAGCAAGAAATGACTACCTAAGTAAAAGGAGAGAGGCAGATGAGAGACTATGAGAGGGACACCTCCAGGAAGGCTAAAGAAAATCCCAAGCTTTTCCACAGCTTTATCAGAGGAAAACTGAAGGTAAAAGAACAGGTTTTAAGGCTAAAGAGAGCGGATGGAAGCATCACTGAGATGGATGAAGAGATCTGCAAAGAATTGAACAAGGAGTTTCAGTCAGTATTTACAGTAGAAAATACCCCACCCCCTCAGATTGCAGTGATAGAAGCTCAAGGGCCGGTATTAGAGAACATCAACCTTACAGCCACAGAGGTATGCAAAGCGCTGATGGATTTAGATGTTCATAAAGCTACAGGTCCCGATGACATATCCCCTCATGTGCTTAAAAAATGCGCAAACACAATATCAGTGGCACTAAGTATCATATTTAAGGAGTCACTGGAGTCGGGGGAGATTCCAAGATGCTGGAAACAAGCAAATGTGATACCTATCTTCAAAAAGGGAAGGAGGGATACGGCTCTGAACTATAGACCAGTTTCATTGACCAGCATAGTTTGCAAAGTTATGGAGAAACTACTAAGGAAACATATCTCTCTTCACTTGGAATCCTTCAACTTTTTGTCAGTGAGGCAACATGGCTTCAGAGAAGGTAGATCAACAGTAACAAACTTATTAGAATTTTATGATGAGGTGAGCCAAATCTTACAGGAAAGAGAGGGCTGGGCAGATTGCATATTCCTAGACTTCCAGAAAGCGTTTGACACTGTTCCACATGGGAGACTTATTAGGAAGCTGCAATCAATGGCTAGAATAGGTGGAAATGTTTTGGAATGGATAAAAACTTACTTAGAAGGAAGGGAACAGAGGGTTAGAGTAAGACACTCAGTGTCTGAATGGAGAAGAATTAGTGGTGGAGTTCCACAGGGTTAAGTTTTAGGGCCACTTTTGTTCCTTGTATATGTAAATGACCTACCAGAGTCTGTAAATTCATTCATGAATATGTTTGCAGATGATGCAAAGATTGTGAAGAAAGTAAAAAACGAGAACAATGGTAGAGAACTTCAGGAGGATCTAAATAATCTGCATGAGTGGTCAGAAAAGTGGCTAATGAAATTCAATACTTCAAAATGTAAGGTAATGAGAATGGGTACAAGTGCAAGAAGGCCCAAGCTTGACTACTCGGTGGCTGGAGTACAACTTCAAGAGACAGAAAATGAGAGAGATCTAGGAGTAAACATACTGGCAGATTTGTCTCCAGAAATACATATAAATGGCATAGTAAGGGCAGCATATGCATTCTTATCAAATGCAAGGGTAGCCTTCAGGCACATGGACAAGGAAATGTTCAGAAATATTTATGTAACCTATGTGAGGCCAAAACTCGAATATGCAGCCCCCTTTTGGAATTCACACTTGAAAAAGCACATAGCTAAGCTTGAAAAAGTTCAAAGACATGCCACGAAACTGGTGCCAGAAATACGCAATCTCGGTTATGATGAGAGACTGAGGGAATTAGACTTACCATCACTCGAAGCTAGAAGAGTGAGGGGGGGATATGGTGACAGTCTTTAAATTCCTTCATGGTTATGATAGAGTGGATAGGGATCGATATTTTGATATGGCTGGCTCTAGAACTAGAGGTCATAGTTTGAAGCTTCGTAAGAAAACTTCTTCGCAGGATGTAAGGAAATACTTTTTCAGTGTAAGAGTAGTTGATAATTGGAATTCGCTAAGCGAGGAGGTAGTTAATGCTATCTCAATCCATAGTTTTAAGGACAGGTATGATAAGTATGACTAAGTATAAAATGGAACCGATCAGGAGACGGGAAAATATGAGCTTTGGGCTCTTTCCCGTAAACACAATTAGGTAATCACAATTAGGTAATCACAATGGAACCGATCAGGAGACGGGAAGATACGAGCTTTGGGCTCTTTCCCGTAAGCACAATTAGATAATCACACACACAAACACACACACACACACACACACACACACACACACACACACACACACACACACACACACACACACACACACACACATATATATATATATATATATATATATATATATATATATATATATATATATATATATATATATATATATATATATATATATATATATATATATATATATATATATATATATATATATAGTACTAGAGTGTTTATTTAATATTCTACAATTTTGTTACATATGCATATTGTCCTAAAATTGCATATACCCCTGAGCTGTATAACTCACTCAAGAGTAATGAGACTGAAGTGAGTAAATAGAAAGTACTTAATATTAGAAATGCAATTAGGAAAATACATGTAAAAATAAATTTGTGGTCATGAAAGAAGATGGAAATGTGGGTGTATAGACGTATAGAGCGGTCAGTACCAGAAAAGCAGAACGTAAAGAAAGGCATCTACATTAGGTGTACCAAATCGTTTTGCAACAGTTCATAAAATATGACTTCTAGCCAGCGACTACATTTTGATAACTGTACAAATTAATTCATTCTCCTCTACCGTTAAAGGGAATAAAAGTTTTGCATCAGAGGACCGTTTTACTGGGAAAATAGCGAGTAGTAAAATAAGAGTAAATAAATAATATATCAAAAGTCAGACTCCTTTTGATGGTGGGGGAGATAGAGGTGGGGTAAGGCTAATGAAACATGTCCATCGATAACCCCCCCCCCCCCGAGAGGTCATCATCTGATACCTAAGGTTAGCGCAACTAGAGCTTGAGGCGATGGAGCGGTGGAACGAAGGCGTTCTCTTCGCGTCAAGGAAACAACAACAAACACATTATAAGCAGGAGAGCATTACAGCAGGACACAACACCGGTATCTTGAAAGCGCTTCCAGTAGAAATCGAAAGCCTCAATTTGTGTCATTAATTAGTAAGCACAACTCTTTTACTGTGGGTTTCTGTTTCTTCTTCTTTATTATTATTATTGTAAGCACAATTAGGAATTCTCTCTCTCTCTCTCTCTCTCTCTCTCTCTCTCTCTCTCTCTCTCTCTCTCTCTCTCTCTCTCTCTCTCTCTCTCTCTCTCTCTCTCTCTCTCTACACACACACACTCAAAGACAGCGGATGGAAGCATCACTGAGATGGATGAAGAGATCTGCAAAAAATTGAACAAGGAGTTTCAGTCAGTATTTACAGTAGAAAATACCCCACCCCCTCAGATTGCAGTGATAGAAGCTCAAGGGCCGGTATTAGAGAACATCAACCTTACAGCCACAAAGGTATGCAAAGCGCTGATGGATTTAGATGTTCATAAAGCTACAGGTCCTGATGACATATCCCCTCATGTGCTTAAAAAATGGGCAAACACAATATCAGTGGCATTAAGTATCATATTTAAGGAGTCACTGGAGTCGAGGGAGATTCCAAGATGCTGGAAACAAGCAAATGTGATACCTATCTTCAAAAAGGGAAGGAGGGATACGGCTCTGAACTATAGACCAGTTTCCTTGACCAGCATAGTTTGCAAAGTTATGGAGAAACTACTAAGGAAACATATCTCTCTTCACTTGGAATCCTTCAACTTTTTGTCAGTGAGGCAACATGGCTTCAGAGAAGGTAGATCAACAGTAACAAACTTATTAGAATTTTATGATGAGGTAAGCCAAATCTTACAGGAAAGAGAGGGCTGGGCAGATTGCATATTCCTAGACTTCCAGAAAGCGTTTGACACTGTTCCACATGGGAGACTTATTAGGAAGCTGCACTCAATGGCTAGAATAGGTGGAAATGTTTTGGAATGGATAAAAACTTACTTAGAAGGAAGGGAACAGAGGGTTAGAGTAAGACACTCAGTGTCTTAATGGAGAAGAGTTAGTAGTGGAGTTCCACAGGGTTAAGTTTTAGGGCCACTTTTGTTCCTTGTATATGTAAATGACCTACCAGAGTCTGTAAATTCATTCATGAATATGTTTGCAGATGATGCAAAGATTGTGAAGAAAGTAAAAAACGAGAACAATGGTAGAGAACTTCAGGAGGATCTAAATAATCTGCATGAGTGGTCAATGTAAGGTAATGAGAATGGGTACAAGTGCAAGAAGGCCCAAGCTTGACTACTCGGTGGCTGGAGTACAACTTCAAGAGACAGAAAATGAGAGAGATCTAGGAGTAAACATACTGGCAGATTTGTCTCCAGAAATACATATAAATGGCATAGTAAGGGCAGCATATGAATTCTTATCAAATGTAAGGGTAGCCTTCAGGCACATGGACAAGGAAATATTCAGAAATATTTATGTACCCTATGTGAGGCCAAAACTCGAATATGCAGCCCCCTTTTGGAATCCGCACTTGAAAAAGCACATAGCTAAGCTTGAAAAAGTTCAAAGACATGCCACGAAACTGGTGCCAGAAATAAGCAATCTCAGTTATGATGAGAGGCTGAGGGAATTAGACTTACCATCACTCGAAGCTAGAAGAGTGAGGAGGGATATGGTGACAGTCTTTAAATTCCTTCATGGTTATGATAGAGTGGATAGGGATCGATATTTTGATATGGCTGGCTCTAGAACTAGAGGTCATAGTTTGAAGCTTCGTAAGAAAACTTCTTTGCAGGATGTAAGGAAATACTTTTTCAGTGTAAGAGTAGTTGATAATTGGAATTGGCTAAGCGAGGAGGTAGTTAATGCTATCTCAATCCATAGTTTTAAGGACAGGTATGATAAGTATCACTAAGTATAAAATGGAACCGATCAGGAGACGGTAAGATAGGAGCTTTGGGCTCTTTCCCGTAAACACAATTAGGTAATCACAATTAGGTAATCACACACACACACACACACACACACACACACACACACACACACACACACACACACACACACACACATATATATATATATATATATATATATATATATATATATATATATATATATATATATATATATATATATATGAAAATCCCCAAAGCATGCGAGGGTGTTTTGGTAGAGAAAATCCTGTCAGACCCCTATAAGGGTTTATGGTTTGATTTTGTTGCTCCCCTAACTAGAGGGATTGCGATTTTGTATATAGACAAATAGATCATATAAGGAACTTATCATATGATGTGCATGTGCAGATCATATGATGCATAATGGCTTATATGTACATTACGTACAAATATGATCATATAATTACTCTGTCTCTTTTTCTCCATATATACTGCATAATACGTACTACAAGGGTTGCCATATTTGACTGCAGTATACTTGATTGATTATACTCTTGAGTTTGTGGGGCGGGCAGTGCCCTGTGGGGCGGGCACAATATCAAAGAAAAGCCTCACCGTATTCCCTGCGTGTCGTAAAAGGCGACTAAAAGTGGACGGGGCGGGGGGACTAGGAATCCCCCCCTTGTATCAACCTCCTGCGAGACGTCAAAGAAGAAGGGGAGTAGAGGGGAGAATAACTTCTCCCCAAATTCTAGTTTTGGGGTGTCTAAATGTGCGTGGTTGTAGTACGATAGAGAGCAAAAGATGTGAGATTGTATATATGTTTGGTAAGAGGAGGATGGATGTATTGGCATTGTGTGAAACGAAGATGAAAGGAAAAGGAGAAGTGGCATTTGGTGATGTGATGGGTAGGGTGTCTGGGGTTGAAAGGGGGAGAGCGAGAGGAGGTGTGGCATTATTGCTGAGTGAATGGATGGTAAATCAGGTAGTGGAATGGAAAGAAGTGTCATCTAGGCTGATGTGGGTGAGGGCTAGGATAGGAAGGGAATCTTGGGCTTTTGTTAGTGCGTATGGGCCAGGATGTGAGAGAAGTGAGGAAGAGCGGGATGAATTCTGGAATGAGTTAACTAGATGTGTGGATGGTCTGAGTAGAAGGAACTATGTAGTTGTGTTGGGTGACTTGAATGCCAAAGTGGGTGATGGAGAGATAGAAGGTGTTGTAGGAAAGTATGGGGTACCAGGTGGGAATGAGAGTGGCAAGAGACTGTTAGATATGTGTGTGGAGCAAGAGTTGGTGATAGGTAATAGTTTATTTAAGAAGAAGTTAATAAATAAGTATACATGGATGAGAGTGGCAAATGGAAGAGTGAAAGAAAGAGCATTGATGGATTATGTGTTGGTAGCAAAGAGCATGATTGGTAGAGTGAAAGATGTACATGCATTCAGGGGTGTGGCTGAGGGAATGTCTGATCATTTTTTGGTTGAAGCAAAAGTGGTAGTAGCAAAAGAGTGGGGAAATAGTGTGGGGGATGTAGAAGGGAAATAGTGAAGGTGGAAGAGTTGAAAAAGCCAGAGGAGAGACAGGAACATCAGGACAGGTTGAGAGTGGCATATGACAGGGTGAAAGAAAGAGAAGTTGGGGAGTTAGGGGAGGAATGGGGGTTGATGAAAGAATGCTTTGTGGGACATGCAAGTGATGTGTGTGGAAAAAGGTTTGTTGGAGGTGGCATGAGGAGGGGCAGCGAGTGGTGGAATGAAAGGGTGAAAATGAAGGTGGAAGAGAAAAAGAGGGCTTTTGAGGAATGGCTGCAGTGTAAAAGTAGGGAGAAGTATGAAAGATATAGGGAGAAAAATGTGGAAACCAAGCGGAAGGTAGAGGAAGAGAAGAGGTTGGCAAATGTTAGGTGGGGACAGGATTTTAGTAGGTCATATGAAGAGAATAAAAAGAAGTTTTGGAAAGAAGTGAAGAGAGCAAGGAAGGGTGGATCGAGGATGGAAGAGACAGTGAAAGATGTGAATGGACAGATGTTAAGAGGGAACGATGCAAGGAAAAGATGGGCAGAATATTTTGAGTGCTTGCTGAATGTTGAGGAAGATAGAGAGGCAGCTATAGTGGCAGTGGGAGGGGTTCAAGGGCCAGTAATAGGAGATGAAAATGAGAGAGAGATTACAAGAGAGGAGGTGAAAAGGGCAATGTATGAAGCGAAAGCAGGTAAAACACCTGGAATGGATGGTGTGAGAGCGGAGATGTTGGAAGAAGGGGGTGTGACTGCATTGGAATGGTTAGTGAGAGTGTTTAATATATGCTTTATGTTGTCATTGGTGCCAGTGGATTGGGTGATTGCCTGTATAGTGCCCCTTTACAAAGGTAAGGGAGATATGTATGAATGCAGTAATTTTAGGGGTATAAGTTTGTTGAGTGTGGTAGGAAAAGTGTATGGTAGGATACTGGTTAATAGGATTAGGGATAAGACAGAATATGTGATCGCGGAAGTGCAGAGTGGTTTTAGGAGAGGTAGAGGTTGTATAGATCAGATTTTTATAGTTAGGCAGTTATGTGAGAAATATTTAGCAAAGGGTAAGGATGTGTATTTTGCATTTTTGGATCTGGAGAAAGCATATGATAGAGTTGATAGAGAGGCTATGTGGAATGTTTTGAGATTATATGGAATCAATGGTAAAATGTTGCATGCAGTGAAGAGTTTGTATGAGGGTAGTAGAGCTTGTGTTAGGGTAGGGAATGAAGTGAGTGAGTGGTTTCCAGTGAGTGTGGGACTGAGACAGGGATGTGTGATGTCACCATGGCTGTTCAATTTGTATATTGATGGAGTTGTAAGAGAGGTGAATGAGCGAGTGCGTGGTCGAGGTTTGAGAATGGTAGATGGGGATGATAACGAGTGGGAGCTGAATCAGTTGCTGTTTGCAGATGATACTGTGGTGGTGGCAGATTCAGAGGAAAAGCTGTGTCAGTTAGTGTCAGAATTTGGAATGGTGTGTGAAAGAAGGAAGCTGCGAGTGAATGTGGGAAAGAGTAAGGTTATGAGGTGTACAAGAAATGAGGATGGCGCTGGATTGAATGTTATGTTGAATGGAGAGACACTTGAGGAGGTTAATCAGTTTAAGTATTTAGGCTCGGTTATATCTGCAAATGGTGGAGTGGAAGCAGATTTGTGTCACAGAGTGAATGAAGGATGTAAAGTGTTGAGTGCATTGAAAGGAGTGATGAAGAATAGAGGATTGGAAATGAATGTTAAGAAAGTTTTGTATGAGAAAGTGGTTGTGCCAACTGTGATGTATGGATCAGAGTTATGGGGTATGAAAGTAAGTGAGAGACGGAAACTAAATGTGTTTGAGGTGAAATGCCTGAGGAGTATGATTGGTGTATCTCGATTGGATAGGGTTAGGAATGAAGTGGTGAGAGCAAAAACGGGCGTGAGGAGAGAAATTGCAGCCAGAGTAGATATGAATGTTCTGAGATGGTTTGGCCATGTGGAAAGGATGGATGATGAAAGGCTGCTGAAAAAGGTGATGACTGCGAGAGTTGATGGGAGAAATGCTAGAGGGAGGCCTAGGTTTGGATGGAGGGATGGAGTAAGGAGAGCCCTGAATGATAGGAGGATGGATGTGAGGGAAGCAAGCGAGCGTGCTAGGAATAGGAATGAGTGGCGAGCGATTGTGACGCGGCTCTGATGGGCATCTGCTGTTACCACGGGGCTGCATCTTACAGAGATAGCCCTGTGGTAGGGGCAGTAGGAGGAGCTGGCAGTTGGGAAGCGACACAGGTTGTGGAAGAGCCGGGAGGATGGGCTGTGGCACTCCAGCAGTGCCATCTGAACGATCGCTAGCTCCCTCGTCATTGCCCATAGAGCAAAGTAGTCCCCATATTTGTTTTCCTTTCTTGATGTCGGCTACCCCCAAATTAAAGGGGGAAACAGCCAAGGTATATGTATGTATGTATTATTATTATTATTATTATTAGTATTATTATTATTATTATTATTATTATTATTATTATTATTATTATTATTATTATTATTATTATTATTATTGTTGTTGTTGTTGTTGTTGTTGTTGTGACATATATCATGCCTAGGGTTGCCGCCAAGTTTAGTATTCTGACAACCTGTGTACAAACGAGGGTATCTCTCAGATTATTTCTTCTGTTGTTGAGAATAGGCCCACATTTCTGCGGGGGAACCTGCATCGTTGTAGCCCCCTCCCCCCCACACACACACACACCAGCTATTAAGGAGCGTTTCCCCAAATCTTAATGGATTGTGGATGTGCCTAAGCCTCACCCACCTCCTCCTTGTTGTGCATCCTGAACGACCTGAGGAATGTAAAAGGTGAAGCTCTAGAGGGGTAAGTCACGAGAGTCTTGAGTTAACCTTCCACGCAATAATAACGTCATCTGAACAAGGGGACATTGAGGCCTAGAGGAACTCTGTAGATTCCAGATAAATTAAGTGTTAAACGACAGCGCTTACTTCTTCACCCACGATTGATTCCGTGGCCCGAAGTGTAGTCATATACTTTATTGGTTTACGAGGTATATATATACACGTCAGTTGTTGCTGTTATTGTTGTTGTTGTGGCCACCTTGGCTGGGATGGTATTGCGCAAATAAAATTCGTCAGGTCGTCCGTTCGAAAGCAGTCACGGTCTTAGGTTAGAAAGGGAGTTCTCTCAGGGTAACGGTCCGCACTGCCATAACCAAATTCCTTCAAAAGAAGGTACCTTTCTAGCCCTTAATAGAAAAGGGAGTCCATGACGTAAGGTCAGGTCATTATTGTTGCTCTTGTTTTTGTTGTTGTTACTTTTATATTTTTTTATTGCCTATATTACCTGACACGAGTTGTTGTTACTTTTATATTTTTGTATTGCCTATATTACCTGACATGAGTCCCTGCCACCTTCTTTGAGACCTGCGCAGATCATGTTATCAGTGAGTGCATATCCGTATCTTTCTGAGCAGCTCCTCTGGGGCCAGATTGGTAACTTGGCTTTCATTAGTGTGGGACTCAAATCGGATTTATTTTTAGTCATGCCCCAGCCTGTTAGGATATGTAAATACATTACGAGTTTATATATATATATATATATATATATATATATATATATATATATAGTATATGCATATATTATGATATAGTATATATATATATATATATATATATATATATATATGACTATATATATGATAGAGTATATATATTATATTATATATATGTATTGACTATATATGATATGAGTCATGATTATATGATATGGATATCATATTATAGTGAGTGATATAGTATATATATGATAGCTATATGGGGATATTGATATATATGATATATAGTATGGGATATATGGATATATATATAGTATGAGTATTATGATATATATATATATATATATATATATATATATATATATATATATATATATATATATATATATATATATATATATATATATATATATATATATATATATATATATATATATATATATATACATATATATGGAAGGAAAAGCCCATTAAATAAAACAACGAAAAAAAAAAAATTATATATATATATATATATATATATATATATATATATATATATATATATATATATATATAAAGTACTTATTAATTTCGTGACCTAAGCTGGTCACCTTCTCAAAGTACAATTGTACTTTGAGAAGGTGACCAGCTTAGGTCACGAAATTAATAAGTACTTTATATATATATATATATATATATATATATATATATATATATTATATATATATATATATATATATATATATATATATATATATATATATATATGTATATATTCGTGTTTTCTTTAATGGGCTTTTCCTTCCATTTTAGACTGTATGTTAACAGTTCAGTTTTATTAATATATATTATATATATAATATATATATATATATATATATATATATATATATATATATATATATATATATATATATAATATATATATATATATATATATATATATATAGGGACTATTTTAGATACAAAATTGATTTCTACAGAGAAATCGTATGGATTTATTCTTAAAACAGCATTATGCCTCCGCAGGAAGCAAGTCGCTAGCCAGTTTGACGGTACTTACCAGTGACGGTACTCATAAATGCCACGTATTCTAAGTCAGGTGGTGGAAGGCAGATGGGTTGAATGAAGCGAGTGTAAATGACAGGCATCTCCAAGGTCAGGAGAGCGACGTCCGAATCGAAATTTCGTGGATTGAAATGAGGATGAAGAAAAAATTTAGCGATGCGACGCTCCACGTGCTCTGTCTCGTCTTCCCGATTATAGTCGTATTCACCCAGGCGGGCCCAGAGCTTACTTCTGTCGCGCCTGCATACAAATAAAGACATTGCAGATGATAATAATAACAATAATAATAATAATAATAATAATAATAATAATAATAATAATAATAATAATAATAATAATAATAATATAATGCATACAAAGAGACTCAATCCCCATTGCAAGGGGTATTGTTGAGTCAAAGCACACACTCAACATGTTGCAATCACTCGCCTTACCTCCTTTGGGATAAAGGGTTATTACAGTTCCCCACAACCCTATTTAGGTCATCCAAAGGGTAAGTGAGCAAGGATCTTCTGCAGTGAGGCTCTACAGCCGCAGCAGGTTTACCCCTACCGCTTATCTCTTGGTAACCCCCCCACACCCAACTATCCCAGTTTACTGAGATAGCAGGTGCGAGAAATCTCTATGGCCCCTGTCATCTATAATAAGTCTTTCTCCACTCAATTCTATCTCTACTCCACTGACATACCACATGCATCCGATTTTTTTTTTTTCATCCCATCCACTAATTTTTTTTATTATTATTATTTTTAATCACTGCTCGAGTTTGCAAAACCCTTTGTAAATATTTTATCTATCTACCTATCTATTGTAAATTTTATTTATATGCCTATCCATTACTTATATAGTAGGTTGGCCCATGGCACAGTCGCCCGTTGTGATAATACATGTTTTTTTTTTTGTTTTGTTTTTTGGACATAAATAGGACTGTTTGGGACAATTTCATGTTAAGTCTTACTTTAATTACGGTTCTTTTTCTATGCCTACAACATCACCGAAAATTCTTGGATATTCGTTACACATCTCTTATCACCCCTTCACATCTGACAAGTCACAACACTCCCCACCTCTTTCTCTTTTTACTTTATGTTTTCTTAGTGCCCAAGCTCGACGAGGGCAGATTTATTCTTTTTTTTTGGGGGGGGGGTCCATCCTTGGGTCACAATCATAAAAAAAAATCATGCTAGGCCTTTCTTCTAATCTTACTCCAATGACTTCTGCTCTCTATGCTTTCTTCGCTAATCGTTCATCATATATCCTTTCCACATGTTCTGACCATCTCAACACATTTTGATTTAACTTATTAATCAGCGTTCTTTCTACATGCGTTCTCTGCCTTACCTCTCATTTCTCACTCTATTCATTCTAGAAGCAGATATTATACTTCCAAAACATTTCATTTCCATTACATATGATATATGTATTTTTCATATCCATTACATTCAACTTTCCTCTGCTTTCTCCTCACGATCTTCGTCTGTTGCTCGAAATTAATCTCGTACTACCCTCTCTTTAGCTCTCATCTCCGATATACAGAGAGTATTTGAGTAAAAACCTCAAAGTTTAGTACAATTTCATACCTCCAAGACACATTTTCTGGTTGTTTCTTTATCTTATTCTCCTCCAGACAGCCCTATTGTCTTCAGCTACAATGAAATCTATCCTTTTAATTCTGGAATCATAGCTGAATGTCTGATAGCCTCCAACTTATATTGGAGGTGCCACATAATTTTAATTGCTAAAGCTACCTCTAATAAATTGGGAGCTTGATTTCTTTTTTTCGCCATTACTTTTCCTCTCAGTTTGGGATGCTTCTTTTTTTATATTTATCTCCTTGATGGGGCTGAATCTAAGGCCAGCAGACTCAGTCACGATTGCTCTCTTCTAATCTCTTCCTGATTGCATCCTTTCCCTCCTGACGAGGCCGCGTAACATGCAAAGTACCTCGTCACTTAGGTACTTCGTAGAGATTTGAGACTCACAGGTTAGTCGGTGCAGCAACCTGCTTCTTGCCTTCTACCTCCAAACTCTGGAACTCTCCTCCTCATCCTGTCTTCCATAACTCTTATGACCAGTCTTTCCTCATAAAGTTGATCTATTATCAGTTCAGTTCCTGCTATATTTCTAGGTCTTCATTAGCTTTACTGTTCCTTCAGCTTTTTTTTTTATTATTGTATATCAATCTCTTATATATGCCTTTTCCTTAAGCTGATACTTTTTCGC